>JBBMOI010000007.1:1295000-1327500 GCA_038088405.1 Porites divaricata | reverse complement strand
AACTTAGACTTAAACTTCTTCAAAGCGGTCCATAGCCCACTGACCACCTAAATCGCAGTTTACGCTACTGGCAAACAACCAAAATGGCACATGCACCCGCGAAGTGTTCCTTTGCCGGAATAGGAAATATTGCTTGTGCTTCCTCGCGCGGTTAAGACAATTTTTTTCCTCTAAATAAGTGCGTTGTCCAAGTAAAGAACCCTCTAAGAAGCTGTAACCTTTCACCTACGAAGATCACCGAATATGACCTAATTCTGGCAAGGGCGGGAAAGTTTAATCGTTCGCATGAATAAGTAGAAAAGATGGTGGTTTGCCTTGTCTGTAAGTACAGTCTCGGTATAGTTGTACTGGCGGCCAGGTAAAACTGTTCGTATCCTTATCCTGGCCATGAAGGAAAAAAGACTGCCCCTCACTGTAAAAAAACCAATTAACTGGCAAATAGCGAATTCAAGAAATCCGCGAGATTTTTGTTACCCTTGTTCATGTGAAGTCACGTAAGTATCTTCAATTGTTCTGTTTTTACCCCTGTTCTTTTTTTTATTAAAGAAGTCGTTGGGCATAAATAAATGGGGAAAAAGGATAAATTAAGTGTAAGGAAGATTCAAATTTTGCTTCGTTTTCTACATAAAGTACCTAGAGGAGTCGCGTGTCACCCGATGTTTACTACAAAGTGATTATTCTACAGGCTTTAAAACAATTTACCTGACATTCCTAAAATAAATATATACAAATAAAAGAAACCAAGTGAAGAAAGGTGTACAGAATAAAAAAAAACAGACTGTTTCTAAGAAAATAGAATTATTTCATAAATGGAACTGGTTGATTTAAAAGCTTATTTGCATTTTTTCACGACTAAGGTTTATTTGTGCTGTAGTAATTCAATTGACATTCATTTAAATGCATTAAAAGCAAATGAAGAGCCTGACTATCTGCCAGGCTTAATGTTCTAACATGACATAACATAACATTTTATGTTATGTTAGAACGTCTAAATTGTATTTTATTTCATTGCAATTGTGAAAATTCCGTTTTATTTGCTTTGTGTGAGAAATAGACATCCGCACTTATTTATTAAGCACATCATAAACCCTCTTTATTTGAACCATGTGGTAGATTCTGTTTCAGTTGTGTAGGAGCTGCTCGTAAGGTCTCTCCTAATTGGTCGCTGGAAACAATGACATGTCATTCTTCCCATTGTTTTAGTATTGTTTGGGGTTAGGGAAACGAACCATTGGTGACTAATCTTCCGAGCAGCTGCTACATGACCCTTCTATTTATCGTTGCTGTGAAAACGTGTTGTATTTGTTTATGCTCTCACCCTTACAAAGAAGATTATTAAGTACCAAGAATAAGTCATAAAGGGTGTCAAGGGCATTTACCCAGCCCTCTTGCAAAATTTTCCAGTGTTCGAACATTGAAGATTTCTGAGTTGTATCATCGAATGAACTTCATGCGAGAATAGCCAGGCCACTAAGCAAGTTTAAGATTTTTGCATGACGTGAAAAAAAAAATGTTTGCCTAATCACCTACTTGCTTTTTGAAGGCGACCTCATGTGAGAGGCTTAATGTTTCAATTCAGTTTGTTGAAATGTTTTCCACAGCAAAGAAAGTTTGCTAAAAACCCACGGTATATAAGAGCTGAAACATGAGCGGGAGTAAGGGCGCAGCGGCACGAGGGAAAGAGGGCGTTCCCTATCACATGCTAGAGCTTGTTTACAGTCATCCCCGTTAACTTTGTGAGCCTGAATTAATCTCCACAGCGATTTGTTCTAAACTCCAGAAAAGTCATTCTCAGGCTATTCAAAAACATTCACATTTCTTGGAGTGCAAAGAAGTAACAACTTACTGGTAATATTATTATTAGGCCAAGAAGGTTCGTTTCTCACTGATCCCGAAAATCACGCACTTAGAAAGGAAAAGACGAGGAAAAATAGCGAGAGCGAGGAAAATAATATAAGTTTAAAACGACATATTGACACTTCACATCTGCACTGTTCAACCGTTCTTTAATGAGAAGTAAAATATTTAAATTGAGACATCTTTCAACAGCAGCGACAGTTTGGATAGGGAATTCCCCTAGTGCCTACAGCGGGCTAAGGAGACTTCTGAGACTTCCTGCTTAATATTTGATGATTAAAAAAAAGAGATACAAAAAATATTGTAAATGCGAAATGATTTTCCACAAATAGCGAAAAGAAAAGGGTTGCGAATTCCGCATTCCGGATTCCGGATTTCGGATTCCGGATTCCTTACGTTCCCAAACACTGCAAAAACATGGCGGACAGCAATTACAAAGCTCACGTTCACCGCCTTCTCCCCCTTCTTCGTTGGGTTAGAACCATAGCCACATGGAAAACAGTGATTTAAAGTATGCAGTCGTTAGGAATGGACAATTTTCGAGTGGCTATAACCGATTTCTCGCTTTCTATTCTGACAATCCTTCTGAACTTCGCGATGGCAAAACGTCCGCGAAATGGCCAAGTAAGGCAAGTTTCGTCACTCACCCCTCGACCGAAACTGAATGGCCGCCAAAACTTTTAACACGACTCAGTAGCTGAAGGATTGAACTACACAGTGATATGCAGGAGAGCCAGTAAGTGTGAGCCACTTTTGAGATTTAATCCACTGAATTTGGCCAAAATCGCATGTTTCGCTAAATGGGTCAAAGTGGCTAAGTGTGTTTCCTCAGATTTTCTAAACGAAAAGGTGTCGATGATTCTGACCTGTATTATCTTAAAGATAAAGGCTCAATTAAAGGAACTAGTAAATTTGAAGCTTTGGGTCGCACTCTTTTATCCGGAACAATCGGTTGAATTTTGACAAAATTTGCATATTTCACAAGCATCTCAGGTTCTCATGTGGTGCCGAAAGAAAATTCGTCAAAAAAATTTTACAGAAGCGAATTTCTCCAATCTAGTGTCATATTTGTTATATACTTATTAAAAGAAGTCTACAGAAAAATTATGAGCGAAATCTATTTTGTGGGCAAAACTCGATATGAGGATCTTAGAGAGACTGGCTCTTAAGCCTTCCTCAGCCGCCATTAGGTCTCCACGACATTTGTTGTACACAAGTTTGTTTTTAGACCAAAGCCATCTCAACTATAGTTTGACACTAGTAAAAGACAACGGATTCACAATCTATTTACGCGTTTGTGTTTAACTGCAATGACACTAAGGGCGCCTTCGATTGATGGCATTCCAGGAATAAAAGTTTGGTGAGAAATCTCTTGTACCGTGATTTTTGGGCCACTTGAACGCTACATATATCGGAATGTTTTATTTCAACTAGATTTTTGCATATGACAATGCAATGAATGTCAAAACGAGTGATTTCTAGAGTGTGTCTTCCTATTCCAGAATATGCTCAATCGAACATACCCTAAGTCCCTTTTTTTTCGCTCGTGAGGGGAGCTGATCTTTAATCAAAACTTGACGCATTGTTGATAAATTAGGACGTAAGGTTTTACCTGGCGGACTAAACCTTCATTTGACTTTGATCCTTCGTCGAAACACCTGCAACCTCCGTTTTCAGGGCGATAAGGCTCAACGCATCCATTCTTTCGTCTCGGCAAAACTCGCTTTTTATCATTTTGTTGAGCTACTAAATTGGCTCTTCTACGAAACACCTCCAACAGGTCCGTGGGGTCGGTATGGGACCGTTTAAGACGTCCTGTTCGGGGAGGCGGTTTTTCTACAGGTTCTTTAGGCATCTCGGTAAGAGACTCCAAGTTTGGCGCAATGGTCGGCTGATCGGCTTGTGACCTGAATTTTGGAAAAAATAGAACCACGTGCAGGATTGAAGTAATTATAGATTAAAAACAAGCTATTTTAAGCTATTCAAGATTATCATTATTACAGCCTAATTAAGCTCTAATGAAGTGACCCTAACTTGGTAAGTTGCTTAGATCCGAATTTATTGACCCTGATTAGTTGTTGAGCCATTACTTACTCTTGACGACATTTTCTACCATACAAAACTTTTGACATTCAAGAATCGAAGAAGCGCGCAATAATAATTAGCCCACAGTCCATGCAGTCTCATTTACTGCACTCTCTTGGGCCGACCTCGCCGAATAATTAATGTTTATTGAATTCCAGGGTTTTGTCTGGACCCAATCCAATCCTTTACGTGCATTTACGACGCAGACCTTCCCTTGAAAAGACTGTTCGCAAAGCATTGTTTTTCAGAATGTTGGTGTAATAGCGTAGATAATGCCTGGTAAAATAATAAGGTGAAAAAGCAAGTTTGATATATAAATAACGTGTTGGTGATTGTCAAGGTTGCGTCAAGGATGCCAGTCTCCATAGACGCAAGTGTGTACATACCAAAAGGGTCAAATCAAAAGTGGTGTAGCTTCACATATTACAAATTTTCATATCAGTTCGATTAACAAAACGTATAAAAGCCAGTCGAATAATGTCTGAGTCAACAAACATGATTCATATGATACAGCATGGAAACTACAGAGCTGCGGTGCTGCAGGAGTATTTTTGTAGTATCGGAAATAAGATTGAAATTGCAGCACCTATGTTTTGCCTGAAAACCTAAACGTCTCGTATCATCTGCTTTTTTTACGCATAGTAAATAGGCTATCATGTAATGTGAACAATACAGTGGAGCCACTTTTCTACGACCAACATGTTGAATACGACGAAATCTTCAGAAAAGGAATTTAGTACGGATAGCCTTACGTTTGGGTCAAAATAATGAGCCTGGCCGTGTACAGCTATTTCGAGAAAGGTTGTAAGAAAAAAGTGCACGCGACAACCCCGAAGGGTAATATGGGATAAGATCAATACACTGTTCCCTGACGCTATAGCTGTCGAGCCTACTTTTGTTGCTTTCCTTTAGCACTCGCAAACATACCTCCATGGCCTCTCGTGCGATTCTTTCAAATTTGTCAGTTTGAAGAAGAGTGAACTCAAAACCACCCACACTGCCTTTCGGGATTGTCGCGTGCACTTTTTCCGACAACCTCTCTCGAAATGGCTGTAAACGGGATGGTTGCAAGGCTGGTACCACTGTCCATCATTTTGTTTTCATGTCCTAGGAGTAGACCCAGTCCTCCTCGTCCTCCTCACCCTCGAGTTGGGCGAATGGATTACCCGCTGAAAGGTAGCAATAGCCTTGAGATCTGGTAGACAGGGAAAGTGGTAAGAGTACTCAGCTTTTAACCGATGTGCAAGTCGTCTCAACTGGTGTTGAGGTAAGTAACTACACTAATTTATATTTGGTTGGGGGACGAAAACAAAAGAAGAAGTTGAGGGCCAATCAGCTTGACAATCAATCTCACGACTTCACAGATTTCACATAAGGTACAAAACATTCTCAGTAAAAATGCTTTTCCATTCAAGCCTCTATAGAAATTAACTGGCCTCACGCTTTCATAATGTAAAAAAAAAAAAAAAAAAAAGGAATTGAGCACATAACTGGGAAATTTTCTTTTTTAAATCACTGCTGTTGCTGGGTTTCTCCAATTAACGTGATATATTGTCATGGAATATGCTGACCAGCTTCCACTAACTTCGACACTAACTCTATCACATCATGTCCACAGGGGTCGCTTACGTTCGAAATCCTGAGTACAGAAAGCGAGACGGAGCTTGTCTGTACACAGTCAAGAGTAAATGAAGCCGACAAAGGCTCTTCCGGAGCAAGGATTTAAGTATTTCAGCAAACAGGTCACTTGTAGAGAACAGGGCTTTCATGACATGTGAATGGAAGGTTATGAAGCCGTACAGGAAACCGCCGTTTTCATTCATTAATTTACATTACGTTTAATATCAGTTAATCTTGCCTCAGGGCCCCCGAAATACACGACTTTAACAAATGTTCTCTAGTTTTACAGTATGTAAAATAATCAGTGGCTTTCCACAGAGGTTCACAAATACGTTAGATGAGAGTATCTATATTTAAAAATAACAGCTCCAAGAGTATAGCGTTTGCGCAAATCATGGCTTTGAAAGGAGCCAGCTGTTAAGCACAACTGTAAATCAAACACTGCTTGTACTTAAATCAGTTCGGTTAATGAGGAAACGTTGATGGGGGTAAAAGAAACACTATGGTCACTGAAGAGTTGAGGTATTGTAAGTTCCGCAAACAAATGCTTATTATCCAGTAAATTGAATATGCAAAAAGGTTTGCTTTTGATGGCATAAATGTCAATAATCATCACTACTACGTAAATACTAATAGTAAAAGGACATAAGCTCGCTTTGCTTATTATCTATGAGTTCACATGTTAATGGTAATGAAAACGGCTGACACGCAATGACGGATTTTAGAGTTAGTCGTCTTTGGATTTTGTAATGAATGAGGGTGACAAAAGCTTTTGAAAACTAACGGTTGACAAGAATTGTTACTTGAATCATAGCAAAGTAGGGAGGCAATTAAAACACTTCAAAATTGTTTGAAGATGATTTTGTCACGATGACAGACAAAGATTAAGAAGCTTGTATCATTCAAACTGCGAACCATAAACAAAGTTGCTTAGAGATCAAACAAATTCTCTGAGTCAATGGAATTCAGATTACGGACGTACAACGCCTTAAAATCTGTTATATACCTCAAAAGACTTGTCCCTGCACCAATTAAAAATATATCTTGGGTAACGGGTCTAAGTTAACTAAGTTTTAATAATATTTGATAAATTGAAGTTTTCTAAAGGTTTGGCAACATCAATCAAAAACATTATAACTATAATTAAAATTATAATTAAATTATAATATAAATCTACAGCTCTCTAACTTACGTAGGCACATTTTGAATATTTTAACAAATAAGTCACGATTCAGAGTATGCATTCCTTTAGATCGTAATACCTTCAACTGCTGTTTAGTAAAACATACCCTTATTTTGTTCTTCTTAGTATTGGCAACAAATTCTCTGTTAATTCCAAGTATGGTTATGACGTAAGTGCCAAGTTTTTTCCAAGGCAAAATTAGCAGAAACCAAAATTCACCACACCTCCAGGAAACTTTCGCGGATTCAAATCATGAACGTTCCTCGACTACTGTACCCCAGGATTATTTTAAGCTTCAAGAAAAGGGTAATCTTAAAAAATCGCCATTTGTATTTAACCACTAGTTCAAGCCTTCACTAAAATTTATTTTTAATTCGGATTATTCACGATAAATGTTTAACACATGACAACCAGGAGAGACTGTTATAACTATTATTTTTACCAGCGCTTGCTTAAAGATCCTTGGATGTAAACATCCGCAAGACAAATACATTAGCCAGTTTGTAAACACTCAATTCAGTCAAGTATATTGCACGTTGATATAATTTGGAAGACTGCGATTTTGCGTCTTATCTCAGTATAGCAGATAAGGAAGAAGTATGTTTATGAGCATAGAAGCTTTTTTAATGAGCATGCATGATCCATACGAACGTGGGGAAAATGACCGCCTTTTGACCCCAATGCTTTCTAGCGGTGTTTGCTTCACTAGAGATAAAATGATTGTTTGCTTTCCAATGGTGGTCGGTTTTTGTTTGTGCATGATGAACAATTTCCCATGCATGCATTGTATCCTTTTCTTTGCAAATTCATGATCACCCAGCTTACTAGACTAACGTGGGAGTATACAAACTACAAGCCTTGGACAGACGGTGCGACTAAGCGCCGTGATAAAAAGCCCATGTAGAAGTTGCTAGTGGTAGCAAATGGCATAAACACACCTTAACAACTGCAGAAGCCAAGCAGTTAATCCACCTTCATTATGAGGAAACAGGATAGAATTCATAACGCTCAGTATGAGGGCCAAGAACCGTGAAACAATCGATGAGAGTTTCTCGGTTGAGCGACGCAAACACTGGTCATCAAAAAAGGAATCTCTGGTGCGCTGCATCCCACTCCTAACAATGTCTTGATATAAGCCAGCGGTTTTTCCTTGGAAACGTCAATGCAATGCTGACGTTAGAAGGCTTTTAGCGCTCAGGTACGGCCATTAATTGTTAATGACAATTAGAAATTGGATTAAGACAAACGGCGGTCGGGACTCACGTACCTTAAAGCCTCTCGTGTCTCTTTGATAAACCACGTTGTTCCTCTAGCCGCTTAGTTTCCAATCTACCCCTATCCATATCAAGCAAAATTACCCCGGCAATTTGGAACTAATAAGTAAGAGAATAATGAAGAAAAGAATGTTGACGCTTTGCCGTAGAGAAAAAGAAGGAAAAAGAGTAAATGACCAAGCCTCAAGATTGCTATCTATCTCTCTTTGATTAAGACTTCAGGCAAATTTTCACAATATTTCTTTCATCAGCAGCAACCTTTTCTCGTTTCTCAGTCTTCAGCTAAAATGAACATTTGGAGCTTGCCCTGCTTGTAGCTTGTCGCTTTGAGTAGGGAAAAAGTTAACTTAAATTACCGAACAAGTGCCTTAGTTACTAGATAGAAATGCCCCTGAAAAAAAGCGGTCCTCCTGTTATAGCGCCCGGCGGCTCGTTAGAAGATTTTGCGTAGTTTGCCTTTGCCAGTTGGAATTTCAGGATACGTTATGCAATAAAATCAAGTAACTAATGAAAGAGAACAAAAAACAAGTACCATGACCACCCCCTTAAAATCAACTTTTCATGACCAGCAATTGCACGATGGTCGTTACGAGACGGTTTCGTATAAATAAAGGCCGGCTAAAGGTCTTCCATTTCCATTCAAACGACGAAGCAAAACGTTAATCTCTGTGTGGCGAGTTTTGTTATATATGGTTGAAACTATATACAATCACATACTTGGGAAGAAAGTAATTGAAAAGTAAAAAATTAAGTTAACGAGATATGAAATGGTCTTTAATTCTCTCTTTCTTATAGGTGCAAAAGATATCTGGAAAATTCCTTTCCTTAGATTAAAAAAAACAACAACAAATTCAAGTAACAGAAATCAAAAGTAGGTTGAGTTTGATCGTCCGGGTTAACGTAGTCCTGAATAGGACTGTTGTCGTTGACAGTGACTGACGTTTCGACAACCTGTGCGGTAGTCATCTTCAGAGTCAAAGTGAGTTGTATCACGTCAGTAGACGGTATTATATACTCTGGTTATTGATCTGATTGGTCAATAAAGTCAAGATGTTATTGGTCGTCTGTCAGTGAAGCCGCGATGTCATTGGCTATGAAGACTCGTAATCAGTAATTGGCGCGTTTCGATCCGTCTATTGTCACAGTTAAGCAGTCGTCTATTGTTAGTCAAATTGTCAGTTCTCCAGTCGATCTCTCGTAGTTAGTTTCGCTTCATCCCGTCAATAAGTCGTTTGTACGGCGCTGGTAACTGTTGGCTACGATTCAGTGGCGTCTGTTCTAAGTTAGTGAACCAGCTTTCCAAAGTAAGACGTTGATGGTAGTCTGTAGAATACGTTATACATGTCGCAGAGTCCCAGTCAATTTGATGTTTCGTCTGTAAATGATGCTCAGCAATGTGATTGTTGACGTCACCATTCCTCGTTGCTCGTTTGTGTTCGGTCAGTCACTTTGACTCTGAAGATGACTACCGCACAGGTTGTCGAAACGTCAGTCACTGTCAACGACAACAGTCCTATTCAGGACTACGTTAACCCGGACGATCAAACTCAACCTACTTTTGAAATGACTCCTGGGTTCAAACCTTTCACAGTTTTAACAGAAATCACTTGCAAAAAATTTTTGGATTTAATTTGACTGTATTATATATCCTGTAATAAAGACAGAAAGGTGAGCAATGGGAAGCAAAGAGAGAGACGATTTAACTTTTGCCTTAACAATGAGCAATTTGAACCCTTAAGGTCAACAACTAAAAAGGCTTTGTCAGATTTTTTAAATATAATTTGTCATTACGAAAATCATTTTTCTGGCGTCAGTCAGTAAAGCATTTCCAGCGGGATAATTAGTCTTTTTAGCTTGTTTTGGTGCGCAAAATAGATTCTATAATATTGATTATGTCATCATTTGAGGACATGAGATCTGTTATAATTACTATTCATTCAAAATATTTCGACGTTTCTGATTGGCTCCAATCCCCTGGCTAATTCTTCATAATCAACTGGCGCTTACCATATTTGGAAGATCGATTCGATGGTATATAATCGAAACTCCGCTAACGGCCACTGTTTTTGGCGGACAGTCCATACATTGACTCTTGTTTAAGTAATGATCCGGGTGAGGTATGGATAGCAGTTTCTTTTGTTATGCGGCAACGGTGCTTTCCCCACATAGGAATGTTCTCATTTTTACACAGAGAATGCATAAACCTACATGAAGGCCGTTTACGCAATAAAATGCATTAACACTCTACTTTGAAAGGGTGTTTTTTTGTTTTAAAAGATTTTGACCAATCACAAGTCAGAGTTGAAAACAATAGCCAAGAAAAGTTTACAATTTTATATGTTCCCCACATAGGATTTCTTTGTTATTCAAACTGAGACCAGATTTTGTTATATGGAAGATGGTTGGAAAGTAAGGATGAATATATGTAGTGCTTTATGAAGTTTTGTTAACTTTTGCTGTTTAAGCCAATCAGAAGTAAGTACAGACAATAGAAAAGTTAGCACCTTTTTTGCATTCCAACATGTTCGTTGCCGTTGTTGCTATCGTTCTTATCTGGACCGTTTCTTAAACTTCTCTAATACGACCATTTTCGTCTGTTCCGCCATTGTGGAGAAGTTCACAAATACAGTGACTTTATTTGATTGGAAACGAGCTTGATCAATGTCTTTTTTGCTTAGGAACGAGGCTGCCTGGTCTATAGCGAAATAAAAAATGGTGTTGTCGGCTATCCGAAGACGAAATAACTGAATTTCTGACTAAAACTGAACTGCATGAAGAATAAAGCATTAGCACGATGACGTCATTTTGCTACTACGACTAGAATCCTTGAGGGTTTAGCTTTCTTGTACAAATTGGGACTTTTGTTATTTAATCCTCGCTGGGATTACCAAATTTAAATATGAAAGGAAAAACGAAAAGGATTCTGGTCGTAGTTGCAAAATGACGCCATCACGCAAATAGCCTATTGCAAGAATACGCAAAACATTTTGCTCGATGAATGTTCTCTACTTTTTGAGAAATATCTTCAAGAATAAAACATCTGTTTTTATTTTGAAGCCCTACCTCTGTGCGCAACCCAAAAAGGAAGGATTTTTGAGCCAGTGTTGTCCAATTTATTTATGATTTTTTAACTTTCGAGATTGCGGCGGAATCCAATAGCGTCACCATTTAAAAGATAAAACCGCTTCCGCATAACATATGCATACTGTAATTTCGGGAAATTTTTGGGGAAACGGGTGCAGGTTTGGCTACCCTTTAGGGTTAGCAAGCAGAAAGATGATAAGTCAGGCATCAAAGAAACTGAGCTCAATAACATAGCAGGTGTTTCAATATTTTCGGCAGTAACTTTGAGGAATGTTTAACTTTTTAGTACGAACAATATAACCGTATATGGAGATAAGGTTGAAGTTTTGGAATACGATCAAATCATATCATTCTCTACCGATGAAAGTGAGGTTTCTTGAAGCTTCTTACAAAGAAATGCTTTCCTGGAGTCTCTAGCGACCAAACAATTAGCATTATTGAATACAAAGGACTCACCTTGGCTCATAAGAGTTTCGAAATGACTCACGACACGGACGGTTTCTCCGCTTTTACGTGGACTCACAAACGATTTACCTAATCTCATATTAACTGTCCACGGTTGTGATCTTAGAACAAAACAGAAGTTTACGAATTCCTTAAAATAAATTGAACGTTAATAAATCATTTCCATACAGGGAATGGATTTTATTTCGATTTTTAAAAGAAGTTTCTTTAACTTGAACAGTAGCTCTCATAAAATCTTAGACTCATTACCTGTAACGGACAATGAAAGGTATCATTTTTGAGTAGCTGTTACGTTATATAAATGATACAACACGCTTATAAATTTAACGCGTAACTGATGCTCACGGATGCGCAAAGATTTCTCAACGGCCTCCCGGTGAAGGGCGGCAAAGACAAATCTAAACAAATTAAAGTCATTAAAATGGTGTCAATTGAGATTCATTTTTCGTGTCTCAACAATAACATTAGCGACAACATGATAATAATACAAATGCATAGCCGGTTACAGAAATTTTGTAACGTACTCTGTTCCGTATTATTTTTAGGACTTTATTTTTCTAGTCAAAGTTGCAAGCCGTGTTGATATAACAAAGGTGGAACATTCAAGAACTGAGACGCATCGTATTCACTCAAAGTTCACATAGGATACTAAGTCTTAATCGTTTACCAATAAGAGGTCAATCACCGTTGTTTGGCGGGGTGGGTTAAGTCCAACCCAAGATAACAAACTTTTGTGCATTGAAAAAGAGCTTATAGATCAAAGGTTCCGTTTGTTAATTGCTGTCAAAACAATTGTACTACCACAACAAAATTGGATTGTTTTTTTCCGAAATGGCCAAAATTAAGCAAGACAGAGAAGAAACATTTCTAAATTTAATTCCTATGTAGGAAAGGTTTTATCTTACATTTTTGCAGTGAGTGATACGCTCCACTTGTCAAATAACTGCGCGCTCCATTAAACGCGTGTGAATGCAAATTTTGACGTCGATGCAGTCAATGCTGTAGCCGTATACCGTTGTATTGTACTTAGAGATGTCTGGTCTTGTTATACTGAGTCACTATTCCCGTATTTATAACGGTTATTATCAACGGGCACCCTTTAAATGTTTAAATTCGATTAGTCACTTCAACCTATCTGGTTCTAGCTGTGAAAGAATGAATGGCTTCAGTGTCCACACAGCACGCTACAATGGAATAATTTACAATGGAATAAAAAGCTGTAAATAGCCCTGGTGTATTTTATGCTCGAGCTAACTCTTCCCAACATTCCACTTGAACTCGTCGAGTGCACGGTTTTCTAGCTTGTGTAGATAAGATTACAAGATTAAAGTTACTGATGACTAAACAACACTTACCGACCACACCAAATGATTGATAAATACCGTATACTAGATACAGTATCTAATGAAAATTCAACTTAATGAAAATACCTTTTCCTCCATGCAGCTTCCACTTCGAGAACCGTATCTTTATTCCTCTCATCCAATTCCATGAAATTCTTCCACTTGTCCTTTTCCTTACTAAGGGAAGCTATGTTTTTATGAAGGATGCCTCGTTTTTCTGGTTTAGCTGTTTCTAAAATCTCCGTAACCTGCAAATCAAAGCAAAATAAATTCAGAGGAATAAACCAAGGAAGCCAAGGTGACGTGCAGTGTATGAAAGTTCTCAGTACCGATTACAAACTCCATCTAGTGAGTCACTATCGGTGATTATCGACTAGTGCGGGAGTGAGTTAGCGCTGGCCGATTAACGTACTCCGCCTGTAAGAGCGATAACGTAGGGGAATACATCAAGCATACCCCGCACCCGCAAAATGCGGGAGACTGTTGATCCAATAGTTTGAAGGGTAGTTTCATACTTATACCACCAAAACTTTCGCAGGTAATGTTCCGAACATACCTTCCAAGATATAAAGTGAACGCGACTACTGTTACAAGAAAATACAGCTTACAGGAAGAAGAGAATATTAATTAAAAGCAGTTTTCCAGTGAAGAATGCAATAACATTTCACAATTAAACACAGCAGTACCTGCTCCAAAACTGCCAGAGAGAAGCCGCTGACAAGGTTTCCAATAGGGCTCGGTTCTGTGGCGCTCCATTGGTCCGTAGAATCGTGACCAACTTGCTCCATGTTTCCGAAATGTTATCGTGAATTTTAGGTCGTTTACTTTTTAAACCACTAGCCTGTGAGTGCTGTAACAATTATGGAAAGGACCGGAGCACGGACAAACAGTAAAGTGAAAGGATTTTTCCTATCACACGTCGCCTCAACAACAGACAAAATGGTGGTTATTATCAGATACAATTTTGGCCCCATGTGCTGGACATTAGGATCAGAATACCAGAGGGTACTTGTTGGTAGAATTCGACATCTGCTTCGACGAAGAAGACAAGACGAATGGCAGTAGCAGCCGCGTATGCCAGAATAACTTCAATGGTGTAAGACCACCAACCCAAACAATGGTACATCAAAAGAGGCGGGCAGACCTATGTATGTCATCACGAAATTTCAACAATGATGGCACATCGTGGAAATTGTACTCGAATTGTAAGGATTTCATTAGTACTTGTACAAATTTAAACGGTTCAACGCAACCCTCAAAAATGCCGGATAGTCTTTCTTATATTCTCCGCAATTGCAAAGATAGCGCAGTACAAGCACGGCTGAGCCGATAATGGAGTTGTTTCCAGAGAATTCAAAACACCCTTTGTGCCACGATCCTGGAATAATAACGCTTTTAGCGGTAATTAAGGTACGGACCAGTATCGATTGAATGTGTTTAAGTATTGACATAAACCAGGGGCAAATTTACCGCTTTGTCAATAAACGGCGTCATCAAAATAATGGCACACTTTCTTTCATGAAAGAGGAAAAACTTGCGAATATATTAACTTTTACAAGCCGGGAAATGGTGTTCTTTTGATCTCACTCACTGCAAACATTTGATGATTTGTTCGTCATATAAAGTTGCAGAAATTGCCAGGAAAGGATTACCAAAAGCATTCACTGCAGCAAAAGCCGCCAACGCCTCACCTAAGTCATCGATTGGTGCAGATGGCCCATTATAACCCCACCCGCGCGCTGTGACTCATCCTGGTCCAAATAGCTCTGTCCAAACACACTCACCCCCCTCTATTTTATGGCTAGCCGATAACAGCGCTTACTACACGCACGTTTCGCCAACGCCCTTTTCGTCCCATGTAAAGTAATCCGGATTCTGGGAAATTTTTTCTTGTGGAATCCAGAATCTTAGGCTTTAAGATCCGGAATCCCGTAGCCTTCTCAGTATGCCACAGCTTTCAAAGTATGTGTCAATCCGGCCGAATGAAAGGTTTCGAAAGGTGCTTCAAAGTTGAAGATCAAGGTACTTGGCGCCGACAGAAGCTCCATGCTGCAATTTTGCGACCGCCTGCTAAGAGGATACAAATTAAGCTTTATGAGCCCCATTTGGGGAAAGAAAAGCCCGTTATGGGAAATATTGAGCCCCTTTGGCGATAACAAAGCCCGCTGAGGGATTAAATAAGCCCTGTCAGGGAAGTAAACGACAGAACATCTTTCGCCGCTGAAGGATTTAATATGAAAATACCTTTCATTAGCCGAACATATACGAAAGCTGTGGCGATTTCCTTCCGACAAAGTCATACTAGAACTCGTAATCTTGTTAAATATCACCCAAGGGTCGTTTTACTGAATCTCTCCATGTGATGGTTAGCACTGATGAGGAGGTGTGCTCGTCGTGTGAGAGAGAATTTGATAGAGATTGCAAAGTACAGGAAAAACCTCATAGAGACCGAGAGCCGTTAAGATTACCGATAAAAAAAGATTATGAGCTCCATGAAAAACAGAAAAGCTAGACGAAAGCTGAAGCGCATTTTCAGGAAATCTACTCCTAAATCTTCAAGTTTGTACAAGTTAGCGACTGACTATAAGTTATGGTATGTAACATACGTACACAGATGCGACTGTTTTTTTACCAACTTTGCAAATCTTAAAAGATGGGCAGCAAACAAGTTGTTACAAAATAGTAAACAACCAAGTATACATTGTTTAGTTGAGCACAAAACAGTGAAATCATGTAGCTGTACCAAAAGATATTGTGTATCGAAAATGAAGCTTTTGATGTCCGGTGATATCGAGTTAAATCCAGGCCCTGAGCAAAATGTCTGTGATCAAACTGCATTGTCAGTAGGTTCCACCTTACATATTACTCAATTACCCAGTACTAGACACATGTACGCATTGCGGACCTTATTTTTTTTTTCACTGCTAGCAAAACAAAATTTCGAATTTCTTGTGTTTTGATTTAAAAAATAGCCTATTATATTACAAATTTTGTTAAAGTTATGATTAATTGGTAACAGGACTGAGTGGAGTCCAATTCGGTCTGTAATCATACTCGTGATTAAACAAATCGGACTCCCGCTACGCGGTCGTCCGATTTTGTTAATCACTCGTATGATTACAGACCGAATTGGACTCCACTCAGTCCTGTTACCATTACATATTAGTTCGTATTAGGCCTGAAGAACGATGGCAATAGGAACACTACTATTTTAAGAAAACCTGAAAGGGAATTTACGATGTTAATACCCCGGCTGCCCTCCCCCCCCCCCCCCCCCCCCCCCCCCACAAAAAAATGAAAGTGAACAAAAAAAGAAAACGAAAGAAAACTGGTAGTAATAGGTTAGACAAACAAAACGTATACGAGTGGAAAGAAACCATAAACAATAAGAAACACAACTAATGACGCCCTATTGTTATCTAAAACAAAAGAACGATGTACGTTGATGTACGTGCATTGTATCTTTAGTGTGCGAAGGGCTCAATGGCAAGCTGAGCGCAAAAAGAAATCATTAAGTCATGAAGTTTAGAGATATAGATCGCAATTAATTTTAAAAAGACGGATTTGGGTCTTTAGGTGGATAAGCATTAGCTTCCAAACTAGTAAGTTGACAGAAATATAATAAAATTGATCAACGATAAATCAAATTTATCAATTGCAGATAACATATCGGAATCGTCGATCTTTAAATTTTTCATACCGAATTCACTGAATTTTGTAAATATCCAGTGAATATTACCTGTTCAAGAGAATTCATGATGTTGTTCGTGTGATTTGCCGAGTGTAGGGGAAATTGGCCATTAATGCTGTGAAATTCAATCAGCAAGAATGAGTGTCCGGCTGAATCGAACTACTGTTCAATATGACAAACTGGAATAAAATGAGTCATGTAGTGTTCAAGTCATATGTAAATCATGTGTTCAATACGACAAATTTAGACTTCTTTGTCACAAGTTGGACCGTCTCTAATTCAGCAATTGCAGTAAGAAAGACACCAGTTAACCGATAGTTGACGGCCAATGCAGGGTTATTATACCAAGGTCTCGCTACCCATGCTTTTAAAACTCTGCGCCCACAATGCATGTAGCGGTATAATACATAGAACAGTTAGACTGAAAGAATTTTCCTCACCTTAATTTCCTCTGAACTTCAGAACTGTCACAATTCCTCACGATCCACGTCAAGAAACTTAGGTAACATTTCCATTTTTCACCGACTAAGAATATTATTTGGGTACTGGTACTTGCATAAATCCATACATAATGGCGTCACAATCAATGGCAATTTCTCAGCCTCAGCAGGAAAATGCATACGCTGAATTTCTGATAACCGAACGCGGCAAACGATAGGCTGTCGAAGATGATATTATGATTTTTACATTAAAAATAAACGCCTCTCATGAATTCTTTTCCTTTTAATAACAATTTTCGATAACACTGAACAAAACAACCCCGAGATGTTTTTCACTGCCGATAAAATAGCAAAACAAGCTGCTTGTTCTAATAGTGTTTTGTGTGAATCGACGTTTCCTTTAAAATGAGGCCAGAAAAATATTTTGATTGCAAACATATTTTACATTCAATAACACAACCAGCTAATATTAAATGGTGAGAACTGTCTGTAAAGACTCAGTAGGCCCTGTTTTTTCCGCCTTTTATTATCTCTTAAATGTCCAGCTCCTTTTAAGATCTCTCAATAAGGGCAACGATGACCGATTTTTAAGATATTTTTGGCTGTTGTTGTTGTTTATGTAATGCACTTTAATTTAGTTAATGGAAGAACTTGGCACGCAAGCAAAGCCATTTGACAAGGGCACCCAGCTTCAATTTTCGGAAAATGTCTGATGGGAAGACGATTTGAGATCTAGAATTTTCGGAACATTTCTTGCTTGCCTGCTTCTCCTAGGATTTCGAGCGTCCAAAAAATGGTATAATTGCCCATTTTTAACGGATTTTTACCCTAAAAAGGTCACCTAAAATGTTCGGGAGCCTTTTTTCTGGCTGAAATTTTCGAATCCCTATAATTCTCGGATCACTAAACTTTCAGCTAGGAAATCCCAACAAATGAAAATTTTTAGGAGATAAGAATATGCCTATATCTACCGTTCAAATAGTAAAATACATTTAACAATGCTGTGCTTAAGTGGTTTTGAACTATGTTCTCGTTGGGTGATTTGATAACTTTGATATCAAAATAATCTTCATCTATCTTCGGAAACGTCTCAAGGCAGCAAAATGTGTTTTTATCCCCCCAACAACTAATCAAAAAGGACAAAGTCAGTTCCTAAGTATTTTAAGATCACTACAGGGCCAATATACACTAACATAATGTATAAGCGTTCAAATAGAGGAACGTTCTTAAAGAATTACTGCCCTACTTTTCAGTGAGAATAAAATATATTTTGATTAGTAAAAGTTCTGAATATATAAATACACCCACATACATACTGGCAGCTGCCAGTCCATCCCTGACCTTTCATTCTAAATATATCTTAATTAAACTTCACAAACTCATCAACATTCAATACGAACAGAGCATCCAAATTGTATTCAAAGGGAAACACATGGCTGAAAAATTAGATAACACATGAAGTTTAATATAATCTCTAAACTGGTTATCAAATTATGGACAATGCAATAGCAATGAAAAAAATCAATATAAAAAATGGAAAAACCACTGAGAGAAAGCAGCATTCAATTATTTCTCTTATTTAAACTTAACCCTACTGACAGTTCTCTGTGTTCCAGCTTCGTTGAAAACAAACAAAGAAACAAACATGAACATGGCTACAAAGAGCTAAATAGAGCCTTAGCTTCTTCATTGGAGACAAGAGCAGTTTCCAGTTGCGTCAACTTTGGGATGGTATGATTTTGCATCGTTTTACATTTCGATTGACTTAAAACATCTCTGGTGAAATTTCTTAACCAGAAGTGAAACCGCGTGACCTACCATAAATGCACCCATGCATTTTCCCGCGCTTTTTTTTACGAAATTTGTTTTGCCCATTCTATTTGATACTACACACATTGTCTCTTGGCGAGCCCATGGTTTTTAAAATATAAAGCATTTAAGCCAGAAAGTCACTCTACATGTCACTAGGCCTTTGCCATTTGTCTTTCATACTCAATCTGCAGCATCGATATTTATATCTCGTTTGAGATTTGTTTGATCCACTTTTTCTTTTCAAGTAAAATTTCTGCAGTAATTCGTTTGGCCTACAGTGGACATAAAGAGTAGTCAGACCTTTGATCATTTCGTTTGCCTTTGCTCCCCAATCTGTCTCAGTATCGCGGCAGACCAAGCGATTGTTCAGAACGCGACGGACAACTTCACCAATAACTTCTTTCTCCCTTTTAATTGCTCTTTTCAGGGACTGTCGAAAAAGATGAAAAAAGACAAGACAAGAATGAGAATAATAAAAGTAAGCTTTTTATTTACTTATTTTAAGGGTACAATAGTTTTAATCCCCATTGTTGCCAATACCTTCGGTAAAATCTTTGAGTTGCAGGTCTTGTGAAGACTCGATTGCATCGTTTGACACCCTAAAGCAGAGTAAAACAACTACAACAACAGCAACAAGACTAAGAAACAATATCCTTTTCCACCACGACCTGCGGCAACACTACAGAGATCTTTCGCTTAGCTTTAGTATTGAACATGGTATATTGTCAACAAGGGCACGATTGCCGGGTCAGTTACAAACTTTACGGTGCCACACAGATCTTAAAATTTGTCTTAACTTGATCTTATCCACCATAGTTCAGTAACTTCTCTTATGTTCTTTTGCTTGAGTATCAGGCGTGTCTCCACTGACCCCTAAAGAATAGCCTGGGTATCAGGCCTTCCTAAGGGGCTAGGGGAGAGGAGATTTTAGATGGGGGAGGGGGGAGGGGTTAGGAGAGAAAGGAAGGTTTCTCTTCTTTCGCTTCTCTCTTCCCCTTTCCCTCAGAAACAACTGATACTCAGGCTATTTACACCCACGGACTTAACAGCTCTTTACACTTGGATGGATACCCTCACAAAACGATGACTGACACCTATCACTCACCTTTTGTCCCTTCTCGTGGTGACTTGTTTCACGTATTAGGTTTTCCAGCGAAGCAAGCTGCAGTTTTCGTTTGATTTTGTCAGTCTGGAAAACAATTTCCCCTTGAAGGTCATCCCTTTCGTAGTCGTCGCCTTTTTCTTTGAGATAAAACTTGATGTTATCCATCTGCTTCCTCTGTTTTGTCATAATTGCCTCCTGCTGGGCTATTTTTCTCTTCATACGGAACATTTGCGACTCGTACATTCGAAGCCCAAGTATGATGTCGTTGTCGCTAAGTTCACGCTGATGATAAGAGATAAACTTTTAAAAGGGCAGGAGCGCTGTGCAGGTTTTTATAGGAAACACCTTGTTTGTTATACAATATTTATGAGTAATGTGTCCAAAATCAAAATTTAGTAGTGAACTTTTTTATGCATTATATGACTACTACCGCAACGCTGTTTTAAGGGAATTTTTAGCACCAAGGAAAATACAGTACAGTGTAATCTCGAAGAAAATTACGGTTAACGGATGATATTTTGGATTTTCTTTGGCTAACGGTCAACAGTCTTCGGAAGAAGAAAATCTATTGTTGTGAAAAACTTTTGCACAACTTTACAGCAAAGGAAACCCTTTGAGGTGAATAACTGCTAGTGTTCTTTTTTTTTAAGGTCAGGATTGAAATGACCAGCCGGTACGGTAAGTGTCTCAACAGTCCCCCTTCCCCTTCCGCGCTAACCCCCCCCGCTTCAACCTCAACAGACCACAGTGTACCTTTTAATTTCACCTTCCGTTCCATCTTTTAATAATTGGCCCAAACACTGTCTAGATTCTACAGACGATCAAAATTACACCAACAAAGCCTTTTAGGAGTCTAACTGTGCTGGAAAAGCTATATCAGACTTATTTATAAATTTGCTATTTTCTCATTCAGAAACATTAGACACTGACAGCGAGTTTGCCTTTTTCATGACGATGCATAACAATTTTTCTCGATTCTTCTAATGCTCCTAACGTTACCTTACCTTGGATCGAACCCTCTGCAGTGGAAGGCCGCAAATGCAGACGAGATTAACGACAGAGAAAACCAACACGCCAAGCAGTGTTCCCGGCACTGCCATGATCAGGAGCTAAAAGAAAGTCACACAAAACAGACTGAGTTGACTGGCTCGTTGATATATGATATACTGTATAATGTTGGAATGGTAGTGTGGACTTACCTCAGGTATTAGGAATGGACGGGCTATCCTCCTGTGCCTCCTATTTATTTTTAACATTTTCTGTGATCTTTTTTTAGCTATTCTCTTCCTTCAATCCTCGCCAAGATGATACAATAATCAGTTCATCTTTTAAAAAGGAAAATGTATTCATAATGTACCAACACTCTTCCAAAGTTCTGTTCCATTTACGGTTTACGAAACCTGGTCGAACTCTGTCATCAGTTCAGCTTTGTATTATCATCTTACAGTTTAAAGCACAGCAACACAAAACACGATTGTTCATAACGCCAATCTTAAAATGGCGAACTATGCGGTTTTATTATTGTCCTTGTCAACGTTTTTCCTACTCAGAAATTCACTGGGAAGACCGAGGGGAAAGTTGAGATTGAAGGTAAGCAAAAGGGGAAATCAATATTTCTAAATCTGCTAATTCAGATCGCCTCTTTCTGCTTCAAAGACGTCAGTTGTAAGGAATTGTATTACGAATGAACACGATAGACCAATGTACGGGATTTTTTCTCATTTTAAAATGTGTGCATCAATAACATGCTGAAATAACCCAGCTTAAGATGTCTTGTTCCGTAAGAAACAGCCGGTATTTACCGTAACCTAACGGGTCCATATGGCCAGAATGATCAGCCAGAACCCGGGGGGGGGATTCCTCTCCATACTCAGCCAATAATATGCACCATGTGATACATTTTCTGATCTTAAGAGAAAATTAGTTTCAAGTTTATCCTGGCGTCAAGTGTGAAAACGTGCATCACCCCCCCCCCCCCCCCCCCTCCCTAGTTTGGCTTCTTCAAGTAGTTAGTCACTGGAAGGTATTGTAAAACAGCTTGCCAAAGTCGCGTCACACGTAAGTATTTCCTTGGCCAATGAGAGTAAATTTTTCTTTGGTCTTGATTTTCTTTTCCTGTTATTCGTGAAGGGAAAATGCCTTATTACAGTCGTTTAACTTGAAGTTTCTAGTGTGTCAAAGTCTTGATGCATCCTCATTCCGAGAGGGGAGACACCTTGGGAATGAGGTTGGACCTGAGGCCAATTAGCCTCCCACTCAGACGTTCCTGGGGCTAAGTCACGTATTCCTTCCCCACGAATGTTCGCAGGGAAGGAATACGTGACGAAGCCCTAGGATGTCCTTAGGCCCGACCAAGGAATGCTTGAAAATCTAATACCGTACTAAAATATATAAAAATATAAATACTGCAGAAAATGTCAACCACTCAATATGACATAGAATATTGTCAAAGCTTATCTTTGACACCTATTTTGGATTTTGGTTTTGTTGTTGTTGTTTATAATTCTTGTTCTAGCCTGTGTACAGACGCCCCCTCCGCTAAAAAAAAAAATCAGGGACATTTTTTTTTAGGGGAGTTGGCGTCTGTACACGTACACAGGCTATTCTTGGTTTGCAACCACGTGACAAGGCGGCCATGTTGGGGGTCAAAGCAAAAGAAACTTTTCTGGAAGAATTTGCATGAAAATAGAGTTTTGTTCCCAGGAGAGAGAAATGCTTTTGTTCTTGACCACCACCATGGCCACCGTGACGTCACGTGTAAACCAGCAATTCTTGGTCTTGATCTTGGTGAATTTTCTCTTCAACATACACAGAGGCAGACCACACAGAGTTCCTCCGCTTTAGGGGCGCTGATGTCCTTCTCCGTTAAACTATCTGACATGGAGCGTCAAATAGCCTCTTACGAAAAAACGATCAAACGCCAGACTGCCGAGATTGACCAGTTACGGGCCAAGCTTGACTCCAAGTCGGAACGGTCGCAGTTTCAGAGCCTACAAGCTTTGCTCACCAGCAAAATGACAACGATCAAGGATGAAATTAACACAAAGGATCTGGTGATAGAGAGGTACCGAAATAAACTACGACAACTGGAAGAAGAGATCACGGTAAGAGTCGTCCCATTGCCTATTTCAAATCGAGAGGGGCTGGGTACGAGTCGGTTTATCATCAACAAGAGACCCACACAGTCAGAAAGAGCACATTGAGGTTATTAAAAATCTGAAGTTTGGTGTCGATCGGGGAATATGGCACACAGCGATTTATAAACTTGAAAATTTATAAGAGATGTATGGCTTGCCGGACACATCGTCCGGACGTCTATATATTTCTAGGCTGTATCTCGTTCAATATAGTCCCGATAAACACCAAACTTAAGAACGTTGCTGATTTCAATGTGTTCTTTCTGACTGTATGGGTCTCGTATTGTTTATCCCATAATAAACCGACTTGTACCAGCCCCTCTCGATTTGAAACTAGGCAATGTAAGGGAAGCTCAGGAACTTTTCCTTGTGGAATCAGGAATCCTAGGCCTTGGATTCTGGAATACAGCTCAAGGGATCCCACTAACGACGGAAATTTTTCAAAAGCCGTCGTTCCCACGGTGGGGAATTTTTCATAAAGGTCGCCCTGGGGTGGAGAATTTGTCACTTATAAATTCTTATTTTCTACTTTTTTATTAAAACACTCTGTGGCATGTGTAAAGAACAAAAGCACAAACTTATTTAAAAGGTTTGGTAGCTCAAAACGTCGGGTTGTTGCCTTTACTGAACTCTGAATTTTTTGTTAGGAAATCCGGGATGATTACGCACAGCTCCACGCGGACACCACAGAGGTACTAGACAAGTTTGACGACTTTGGTTTACACTGCACCACCAAGAAAACCGGTTATGCTCCAAAAGTCAACGGAGCCATCGGGTACCTTGATCGGCAGTGGGTTCGTTGTCATCAAAATGAATTCCTGCAAGCTTTTGTATTAAAAATGGCGTCTACTTACGGGGAGGATATGGTTAGATATGAATATCAGTGCTGCAGCCTTAGTATTTAAAGTGCATGAAGTGTGCTTAGGTAAATTTTAAAACCAGACAAACTTTCAAAATACCGAAGAGCAAAACGTACCTCGCGCTATTAACGATACTAAGTGCCCAAACAGGGCTCTTCAGTGTTTTGGAGTCTTAATAAACATTACATTTTTGTTTGCTTTCAGTTTCTTAATACAACTGGCCGCATTTAGCGTGAAAGTCATGTTTAATTTTAGTTGACGGTTAGTTGACTTTTACAATGAATTTGCGGTTTTGTGGAATTAGTTTGAAATTTAAGTGACACTGCATGTATTAGCTATATGTTACAAGCTAACAGCTCCCAGTGGCACGTACTCTACTGAGAGTGTAGTTATGACTCGTTTTGTTGCTGTTTTTGTTTTCAAGCTCAGTTTGACAGGAATACATGCAATAGTATCAGACTTCCCTTGAAAGGGAAACCACAAACGCTGTATACATATACACAAATATATCGCACATCCAACAACATCCAAAGTCAGGATGGTAATTCCAGGCTAACATGTAACCTCAAAAAACTGGAAAAACGACTCTTGCCGATATGTCGTCTTTATTAAAAGACTTCGCCAGGGCAACTCAGATATACACAAATATATAGTATACTCACTCAGTTGGAATATAATTTGATTATATTCACTATGACAGAGTGTTTTTTGTGAGTTTAAAGTTGTTATACTAATAAATAAAATCCATTTCATAGGTGAAGATTTCGCTTTTTAAATGATTATGAGGTGACTAGAAATACGGTAACTATAATTTAGTTATAATTATAAAAATAAAAGTAATAAAATTTTAGTTTGTAGTGGTCTTAAAAAAATAAAATCATTTTACCCTTAAAAACTCACGCTCAGAGAAAAGTGTGAAACATCATGCTTGTCTTATTTGCTCCTTCCCCACAACCTGTACCCATTTTGGCATGGTTGCGGAATAAATTTAAAAAGACTAAAACGCCCATGATAGAAATACCCTTTGAGTGTATGAAATAATCGCGAAATGTTCATTCAAAATGACACTCCCGGTTATGTAGCTGACAAAATGTCATAAGACAAATCTAACTTTCCTTTTCCCCGGCTCTGTCATCCTCAACACTTGCGTTACTCGCCGAGTCGACTGGTGTCAAAGCCAATGAAGGAGTCTTTGGAATCAACTGTATTCTCAAGAATTCAACCTCTTGACATAAAATCTTCCTTTCTTTCATTAAATTGTTTCTCGTGGCAAGCAACTGGCACATCTTCGGGAAATAAAAACAGAAAGAAAGAAAAGGAAAAAGAAGATACATCTCTCTGGGGTCAAAAATCGAAGAAATCCCAGTTACAATTCAAAAAGCCATGCAGTTGTTATTTTTGCAGTTAACGCCGTCAACTAACGTCAGCTAACATTTGATTACGAAAACGACAAATTATTGTACACCCTCAGTTATTACGTGGATTTAGTATCTGTACTCACCTGATCAACCTGTTTTCTGGCGTTCTCATCACCCTCTTTGATGAGTTTGTCCTTCTTGGCGTTCTGCTCCTGAAGATCACGCCTCTGCGCAATGCATTCCTCTAGCTTCTTTTTCATTTTAGTACATTCTTGATTGGCCTCTTGCAATCTGGATCTAGAATTAGGATAATCAGCGATGACGAACCGATGCAACAGACCTTTGTACCATATTTAAACGATCGTTGCTCTCTCAAATTTTAGGAATAATGTCAATAATGTGACGGCTATTTGAGTAGTTTCTGCTTCACATATGCATGCAAAATACGGCTACAATCTAAGTTATGGCCGAGACGAACAGAAAAAAAATGCACTTTTTTGAGTGTCAATGTAAAACTATTTAGAACGAAAGTACTAATTGTAGGCTCGATTTCCCGAACAGCGCTGGTAATCGAGCCCATACTAATTGGGGACACTATCAAAGTCTCCAACTGGAGACAGGACCGCCATTTTACGTGGTCATCTGAGTCACGCGAAGGTCTAGCCGCTTGAAGTGCAAAGGGAGTACCTTTATTTCTCAATTATTTCAAGACCCTGAGTGTTGGTCCCGCCCCGGGAATCGAACCCGTGACCTCCCGCTCTGCAGTCAAGCGTTCTACCCACTGAGCTAATCTTGCCACAGTTAGAAACGTGCATTTTCACTATAGAAAGAAGTAAGTGAATAGAGAAACTCAAAGAATGAAAAAGTACCTGGCCTTTTCAGAAGAATCTTGTAGCTGCTGAGTAAGTTTTTTGCATTCCTCTTTCAATTTGTTGCAGACTTTTATTTCTGCTTCCAACATTTGCTGTAGTTCAGTTCTACATTGGGCTGTAATAGAAAAGAGTATTCAAGTACAACTTTCATTCTCCCAACATTTAGGAGCAATAATTTACTCACTCTGGCGGGGATGGCCATTCATAGATGGGGGAGGGGGCAATTCTGACATCATTGCCCCAACATTTCTAGGGTTACAAATACTCTCGTTTTCGTTCTTACGGAGGATAAACGCAACAAAGCCTTTAAAATCTTTTTTAACGTCGGCGCATTCTCTGTGTTAACAACTAGATTGATAAAAAACTAATTAGATGTAGTATGGGTGCGTTATAATGGGAATTTTTTTCTCTTCACAGGTAGAGGAACCTATAACCGGGAGGAAAACTTATCCAAAACTTCAAATGGAAATAATAGAAAGATAACATTCGGTTTCTTACTGTGTCTCGTCTCTGTTTCTTGAAGCAAAGCAGTCAGCTCCTGTTCTCTTTCCATGTTTTGTTTAGTAAGCTTCTCGACCTTTTCTGATCCTATTTTCTCCAGTTTTTCTTTTGCCGTCATAGCGCTTTTAGCCTGCATTAAAAAATTTAATGTGGGATGGTTACATCTGCAGTGGCGAAATGTACACTGGAGATTTGACGGCTTCAATACTCCTTGTTCCAAAATGGCGACAAATTTTGTTGTTCTTTTGCTATTGTAATAATTGGCCCTTGATGCCTTGTTTCAAGATAACATTGAATTTTACAAATATAATCGAGGCAAAGAGGGCTAATTAACGTCAACACAAAAGGAAAGCTGTACTGCCGTAATTTTGAAATAAGATGGATAAAGAAATGTACTATTTTAAGAAAACTACGTCACCAGAACGAGACGAGAGCTGGCCTGGGACTACTGTACTAGTGCAAAACGCAGTTTGGGAATAACACATAGAGATCGACGTGTAATGAAACGTTCTCATTACAACATTCATTTGCAAGCAAAGAGTAGTGAATACAGAAGTAAACTGTCTTTTCTACAGAGAAATTGAGTACAAAAATTTAGGAGAAAAAATACTGCTGCATCAAATTTGTTCAATAGATGCATACCTCTCGTTCCGCCAGATTAAGTCTCTCTGTGAATCTAATGCAGTCTTCCTTACTCTCCATCCATCCTTTTTCAGCTTCTTGTAAGCGTCGTCGAAGAGTATCCATTTCGCTTTTCAAGCGTGTTCTCTCCTACGAAAAATAAAGTCAGTTTTCAGTGTTACCTTACCGTGACAGGCAAAAAACATGGGGAGACAAACAGAAAGAATGGTGATGGTGATGATGACGATGGTGATAATGATAATGACGACGAAGAAGATAACGATGTTTATCATGATGACAAGTTAATGATTATGATGATGACGATACATAGAGACATATACGAACCTTATTTCCACACGAATTGTATAGCGTATCTGGAAAGGCTAATATCTTCATGCAACATAATATAAATATCAAAAGAAATTTATTTAAATTACCAGTATATCTGATATGATCCTTCAAAGGAAACTGTCTTCAACTGACGTTTAAAACTACAGTAGTTAGAGAACATTCACCCCTAATGTTACTACTGATGCGCTCCACTGTTTCACCGCACAATATTTGAACGTGTGCAAGCCATACATGGTAGTTACTCTTTTTTGTTTTTGCTTTTTTTTAGTGATAGATTTATAGATAAACGATGATGATGTCATTACCTGTTCTTTTTCTCTTTGAGCTTGTTGAACTGCTGCTTTGAGAGAAATTATCTCTTGGGAAGCTAATGAAAATTTCATTCGAGTTTGTTCCAGTTCCTTTTGCATGGCATCACCCGCCTAAAATAAGATAAGAAAAAAGCAGTGATCATTAGGTTTAAAACTTTAGCAGGAGACAGTGCAGTAACGCCCAGGTTTTTTCCTCCTCTAATAATTCCTCCCATTTGCGCACCCCATTTTTGCGATCTTCACAGTTTCGACTCTCAAACCTGCGGGGAGCAGTTAGATAGAACGTAACGACAGGCATACCTAAGGACGCTTGACGTTTACCTAGAGAGTTGGTTAAAAGCTTGAGCAAGAGAGAGTCCACTGACGCCTAGTTTTTTCGCCTCAAATATTTCCCATCTGCGCACCCCATTTTTACTTTCTTCATAGCTTTGACACCCAGAAAGAACACTAAACATGGCAGCAGTGAGACAGAAAGTAACGACTGGCATAACTAAGAACGCTTTCCATTTGTCAGAACTGACCGGCCAGATCATTCTCGTCGCAATGAGGATTTCCCTTTTAATCAAAACTCTCCAGCCAGATCTGTCAAATCCTAAATAGTATGTACCAAGGAGATGATTTTCAGCAAAAAATCTTGGAAAAAGTCTATTTTATTTTCAAACAGACTAGTCGGGCAATGGTCCGGCCGGCCAGTCCTGACAAATGGAAAGTGCCCTAAGGAGGTTTGGCGTTTACGAAGAGAGCAAGACTGTATTGAAGGTTAGAGGTCAGCAGATATGTCCAGCACCACGCTTTAAACACGTGACCCACGGTCAAACCGGCTCATGGTAACAAGTCGCCACTTTAGAAACCAGGAAGGAACTGGAACCGAAATGCGTCCCGCAATTGTTTCTGGGATGGTTACCGGGGACGCGCCGGTTCGCTATTGGCCAATTTTCCCTTTTCCTTAGTAACAGTCCAAGAGGTCTTTGCGAAACTAAACTCGAACCAGCTCCTTCTCGTTTCTAAAGTGGCGAAACCGCTGACCTGTGCTGTCTCAGACGCATGCGTCATTATTTGGCTTTTTGCCTGCTCAAGTTCAGTCGCAAGATCAACCTGAAATAAACAAAGACAGTAAAACAATAAGTCGTAAAAATTTCTACAGCGTTCAAGGAAAACGAAAAATTATCAGCATTCTTTGGACTGCGTGGAGTCCTCTTGTCTTGACCACTATCATATGTCACACATAGAATCAGTGAGTGAAAAAGAAGGCTCAGGAAAAGGGGCGAAACTGGCCTGATAACAGACGGCAAAACAGTCGGGTGTTTTCTTTGATCGTTTTGGCGAAGCGTCAGTCTGACATGCCAGTCTCGCGATCCGTTTTCAGCCTCACTCCAGACTTTTTGTTTGACTGTTCGCACGTCCTTGAATAAAATAAGGACTGTTTTGCAGTCTAGCTAATTCGTTCTAAACGTGTTCTACCTTTTCTCGAGTCAGGCGTTCCAACTGATTTTCAAGAGCTGAACGTCCTTCAATTGACTGTTCTAGCTGTTAAACAAACCAAACAAAACATATTTAAATTAAAAGGCCCACCCAGGCAATATTCTTGCCCCAAAACGTTACTCACCAAAATGCTATTTAATATACCGAGATATGGATCCGATTTGGAGAAGCCCTACCCCGCCAGCAACACTGAAGAAAGTATATAAGGCCATTTCTGAATTACTTACTGTTACTTACTTGAAGATTCTCTCTCAAAAGAAGTCTTGGTGCCTATCCTTCCATTCGCAACCAGATGAAACTTTATTATTATTGACACGAGTTTTGTAACCGACTGGACGAAGACTCATGCAAGGGTGCTTATAACCAAATATCTTATATGTACTTATGTTCAAATGGTTCACACCATTTCGTTTGTGAAGCTCCGGAAATATGGGCTGTAATTTGAGGCGATGAAATAAAGTTACTCTGGCTGATTTGTATACTGCATTTAGTTCACCTGTTTGCTGAGTTTATTCGCCTCCACAAAGCAAGCTTGGCGTACATTTTCCCGCCCTTCCTCCATTTTTTCACTCGTCGATTTCATGTACTGATCATGACGATCTCGTTCTTTTTGTAAATCATCTTTTAGCTGCTGCACATGGATTATTGCCTGAAAGAAAAAAAGAGGAAGTGGAGAAGATAATATGACACAACATTGATGCAAAGACTGAGAATGAAATGTTCCACTGCCAACGTAACCGATGTGAGTAAGGTCCCGCTTACGGAGAAGAGTTGTCCCTGTTAGGGCCAGGCCAACTCTTCATACATTTGCTTACAAAACTTGGCCAACCGTCTACATGAGAAACAAATAGAGGGTTTTCACTCACGTGGATAGCATCTATGCAGCTTTATTGGAACAAAAGAAAACTTTTGCATAAGAAAAGAGTTCAACTCCCTCAGGATTTATTGGGGACACCTACATGGCCGCCGTTTCATTGTTTTGGGACACTAATATGGCCGCCGTGACGTCACGTGAAAACGCTCTGTAGTTGGCTCGGCCAGGAGGGCGACGCATCTAGTAGCGTCATCCTCTTGGTCGGGTCAACGTTTCTTCATATGAACACTTTGGCTCGTCCAACCGGGTTAACTCGGTCAAGGCGAGACAATCAGGGCATGCCAGGCGCTGTTTGGTCAATCCAAGGGGGAACATTTTTCTCGTATAAACGCTTGCTAAAGTTAACTCCCAGCAGCGAGATTCTTGTGCGAAGCGCGCGAGCCTCACCGTGGCAGTGTTAGCTCAGTCGGTAGAGCGTGTCGACTGCAGAGCGGGAGGTCGCGGGTTTGATTCCCGGGGCCGGACCAATACTCAGGGTCTTAAAATAACTGAGAAGTGAAGTGACTCCCTCTACAGTGCAAGCAGCGAGACCTTCGCGTGGCTCGGATGACCACGTAAAATGGCGGTCCCGTCTTTAGTTGGAGACGTAAAATACAGAGGGCCACTAGGGAGAATACTTCATAGTAATAGGTGTCACCCTCTTAAAATAAAGGTTTTTTTTTTTTCTCACACGCCCTGGTCTTTTCAACCTCGATATACCTTTGCTTGACCGTTCGCGCGCGCGTTCTTCATCTAGGCAAAACTACGAACTGTTTTGTAGACTAATGTATGCTACAGTAGGCCAGTCTCAAACTCGCTGAGAAAAAAGGCTACCTTGCGAAAAATGAGTTTTGCCTCATTGAGCGTACGAGACAAATTGGAACCGCTGAATGCACATCTTATTGGTCTCGGATACAAGAGATCCGTAAACCTTTTGCATCATCTCAGTTTTTCTAGACCTTACGATGGAAATTACAGTGTATCTCAACAAATTTCAATATTTCCGTGTGGCATACCTCTGCTTTTTCCAACTGAGCTTGTTCCACCATATGACAGCTGTTCTTTACTTGGTTGTATGCTTCAAACTCACGCTGACGAACTTCAGCAAGGACTGCCTTCTGGCCAGTCAGTGTATTCATCAGATCATCTCTCTCCCTGTTGAAAGAAATAAACAACACAATACAATAAATAAATTATATAATAGAATATACACAAATAAATAAATATTTGAAAATGACTGGATAGCTTGAGTTCTCAAACGGTCCGTTGTCAGTCGCAAGGAGTCAAGAAACGGGTTAATGTACCTTGGTGTGTGAGAGAATCACGCTGACCACTTAATAACTAATTACATAATAATAAATAAATGAATTATTAAATATATATAATCAATTAGTAAAAGATTAATGAATGGGAATTGTTGTGAAAAGCCAAGGAGTGTGATTTTATATTTTGAAACGAACCCCCCCCCCCTAACTCAGCTAACCCCTAACCCTAACCCTAACCCTAACCCTAACCCTAACCCCCCACCCGAGAGAGAGACAATTATTGCATATTTCTTCTCTAACAGTTAACCTTGTCAGTTTGTTGATGGTTTCCATGGCTGCATCACTGTGGGAGCCAGAAAGTAGAGCAGCTTGGTGTCCACACTTGACGCATAGCACAGGTTGGTTCCTCTAAATGAAAAAAGGGAATGGAGCAGTCTTTATTTATTATAATTGCCCTAACCTCCGAGGCAGTTACAACATTGGGCTAGTCACTATATAGCCAATCTGCCTATAACACCACTCTAACTTCGGCAACAGAAAACAGAGATGATTTGGTAAAAGTCACCTCACCTGTTCTTCCGTCACTTTGTAGGCCCTGTGGAAAAAACATTATAGATTTGCAAAGGTTCTCAAATGCAATCATGCAAAAAAAGCAAAAGCCATATATTGCATCAATTAGCCCTAAAAATTCACCTTAATTTTGTCTCAAGTTCTAATACTTGTCTCTGTGAATCTTCTAGTTCATCTCTGTAAACAGTTGACAAAAAAAGAAGAGGTCACTATACCTGTAAGTGTGGTTGGTCTGTTTTCAGCTAATAAATGAAATGAAATGACATGAAAAGAATGAATGCAGTGGGTATTAATTAGTGAGGAGGAATCAAGGAAAAGCCAATCTTTTGCTCTTGATTTGTCCTTGGCTCTGGTGACTGA
>JBBMOI010000007.1:1225000-1292500 GCA_038088405.1 Porites divaricata | reverse complement strand
CTTTTAAAACTATGTGACAATATAACATTATTTACTGTTATAGTAGGTTTATTTTTTATTTCCTTTGTCTTCTAACCCTAATTCATGAATAATTTAACAGAGTTACATATTGTAATTAGGAGAAAAATAAACAATTTAAACCCAAATTTAATTTTTACCTGTAACAATATTTACTGTACAGAGAGTTATGAGCTTTCATGGCAATGAAAAGATATCAGCCACTACTAGTTTAAAATGATGCAAAGAAGAGGAAAACAAAACAATAAAGCAAAGTGTACACATGTATGTACTATGAAGATAAACTAGGAAGTTGCATTCATGGTTGTAACAGAAGTTAGTTATTCTTGGGCCTTGCTCCACACATCTTACAAGACTATTGATATCTGGGGTGAACCCAATATTAATTAAAAATAGAGGACAGTCATTATGCATGCAGACCAAAGGGTCAAACTTGCAATATTTTTTTCTCGCATATTGAAAGAATTATTTACTTATTAATTTTACTCTAATAATTCTAAACCTAGGGGAAATACCTCTGGTTCACTTTGTTTTTCAGTTGCCAGCACTTGAGAGACTGCTTGTGTCTTTAGGTGATCAAAGAGAGTCTCATTTTCTCTAATCACAAGCTCTGTTCTCTGCTTTAAGGACTCGAGTGCATCCTGGCATTAAAAGAGAATATATGTTTACAGGGCAATGAGTGTTCTATCACTGACCTAGAAAAAGGTCTTCTGGTACTGGCTATTTTTTGTGTTATTAAACTAACCTTGTAGAATTCAACTTGTCCTTCCAGATGCTGCAAGACTGCAAACTGATTGTCCAGAAGTTGAGTGACTTCACTTGTAGAAGGGAAATAGCTTCCTGGCACATTTGACGCTATGCCCTTTTTAGGAATAGAAACGATTTGTAGAGAACTTAAAATTATCAGTCCTAGGTTCCTCACATTTAAGATCTTGAGCAGAATAGTTCTGGTTCATTAGTAGGATAAGAATTAATGAAGCAAGTCATAAGAGCTTATGATTGATGAGTGTATGATAATGGACGTAGAAAATTATAGGGAAAAAAACTTAGGGGGTCAAATACAATGCTTGGAAAAAAAAACTTGAATTCCAGTTTTTTCTTTGGGCATTAGCAGCACTCACATTTTGCTTGTTGAGCAGGGACAACCTCATGCTGGTCTTAGTTAATGATTTTATTAAAATTTGAGTTGCCTGGATATTCACCCACTGAGCAAGTGAGTTTCAAAAGGTACTTGCCCATCAAGAAAATCTACTAGTCACGGACTGTACGACAGGTCCCAATTGTTCAAAAGGCGGGTAGCGTTATCCAAGGGATAAACCTCTATCAAATGGGTAAGGCAACTGGTTTCCCAAATACTTATCTGTTGGATAGTGATTTATCCGGAGAATAGCACTATCCAGCTTTTAAACAACTGAGCCCAGCAAATATAAAAAGCAACATAATACACATCACTGTTACAAATACATTATTTAACTTAACTCACTGGATTAAAAAAGGAATGGGCTGGATTTCTTGGGCTACTTGTCTTAACAGCATCATCATACTCCTGAAGTAATGCCTTCAATCTTGTTACTGAAAAGAAACATTTGAAATGTTATGCAAGAAAGAGGTTTTGTGCTACTTTTTATCTTACAGACATATTTATCTTATAAAATAATAATGGTAAAGCCCTGGTCACGTGATGAATCATAGCTCATTTATTGACTTAAAGTAATGTGTGCAGACAATGAGGCTTTTAATTATTGGCTATTAATTATCAACTTAAATGTGGAGAATTACAGTGTGCACCACAGTACATTTTTTTCATTGCAAGGGAGAAAATTGTACATTTTTCTTATAATTATGATAAACTAATTAATTAATATGTATTTTGCAGTTCAATTAATTATTCTTAGTTTAAATTTTATTTTCCTTATTGTTTAGGGGTATGATAATGTATGACAATGAGTTTGAAACAAAGTAAAATAAAATTTAAACCAAGGATAATATTGAACCACAATAATTATGTACATGTATGTTAACGTACCTCAGGCCTTAATAGTTTGTAAAAAGTAATTACTGGTATTTTGTAAAAGACAGAGATTTTTTATTGCATTTTCAAAATTTGAAATAATTTACCCAGTCGTACCTGCTGAGCTGTAGTTATCACCTCTGTGAAAATTTGACTTTGAACCAGGAGATTTGATTGGAGAATGTAATGCATATCTTACAGGACCCAAGCTTTGTGAAGCTCGCTCTAAACAAAAAAGCAAACAGGAAAAGTTATCAGTTGATAATCTCTAGTAAGATAAAAATTACAATCACGCATTCCAAACAAATGTGATAGGTCATGCTGAATATGATTATTTCAATCTACTTTTTTAATAATCTTCTTGAAGATTTAAGTAAAAAATAATTAAAGATAAGACTGTTCAAGAATATTAAGCAAAATATATAGAGGATATTACACGGTGGCGCGAAGATATGAATTTTATTTTCGAGTGGCAAAACAATATTTTACGAACAAGCGCAGCGAGTGAGTAAAATATTGTTTTTGCCACGAGAAAATAAAATTCATATCTTCAAGCCGCCATGTAATGTTCTTTTTATTATATAGACAAAAAGACATCGATAAAGTAATAGAGGGAAATGACCGAAATTACGTCATCGAAAAACTCACTAGTGAGATTATGGAAAATAAACCACTCGGATCCCGGATGTAGTTTTTATGAATTTTACAAGTGGTATATTTTCCAGTAAAACACTCGTGTCTATATAATAAACACTTTTTCTGCATGCATGACAACTCCATAACATTGCTAAAACCAACACAGAAGGATTGTACCTCACATTTATACGAGTCATGATCAGCATACAGTGTACATTCCCAATCATCAGTTCTTTCTGGTTCTTAACGCTTGATTAATACTAGAAGTATGGGCATTCGAATAAGCTCTATAACCTTTGACAAGTTTTTAATCCACGGCTAGCGCTATTTGACCAAATATATTCAAATACTTTTGCAGGCATCAATGAATAAAATGTCTTAAACATGGAATGTTTTCTTACTGGTGAATGTCCACTTAAAAAACTTAGGAAAAAAGAAATCAACCATTGCAGAGTAACGACCGTTAAAAAGTCTCCGTTTGAATGAATTATCTCAAGTAACTATGAATATGTTAACGCTACCAACTAAGAATTACCCTGGGTGCCAGGGTAGCTAAGAATAATTTCTATTTACAAAAGACTCGACACTACTGTACTTGATATGAATAATACGGTTGTAGAACAAACGAATTCAATTAAAACAGAACACAACATTACAACATTAATTTACAGTTAACCTATTTTAAAAAAGCTTAAATAATCCACGTTTCGATATAAGCTGCAGCTAATTCATTTTAACTCCCGCCATTATTGATTTGCGTTCCTTGTTTTGTCGTTTACTTACCACGAACCACTTTCTGGTAATCTGAAATTGGCTCATCCACATCATACATTACAGTCCAAATAACTACAATGTAGCATTGAAGAACTGTCAGGACGAGAATTCCTTTCAAAATCTAAACTAAAACCTGTGTAAATGTTGCCTCAAAATGAAAATGTCAACGGTTTTCGACAGGCGCTATTACACCTGAGCCGGCGATACTGCCGCGGCTTCTTTCCAACAGTACGTTTCGTGTACCTTATATGAAATGTCTACTTCTCTTTTCAAGATGGCAGCTTGGCTGAGGCAACTTGGTTCGCGGTTTAGCGGCCTTGGCAATGTTGTAACTGCGCTGATCGTCGGTGCAGGTTTGACAAAAATATACTACGAGACTACAGATAGCGAGAATGTCTCGACTCAGAAGCAGATCCAGGAAATCATTGCAAGGCACGACCATCTAAAGCACGGAAATCATCTCCGAACTATAGCTATTGATCCTCGCCAAGTGAAAACAAATCTTGATAAACTAGATACACTGGCGGAAATCACTGACAATGAGGACGAAATTGTTTTCAAATACGGCCTTCCTAAGAGGTCTCCGGATTATATACGGTACAGGAATCACGTTTTGTGCTACGATCAAGCTAAGAAAACGCCGCGGTGGGTGTTGGAACATTTGACACGGGACAAAGTGAAAGGAGAAGCTGATCGAGCTCATTCCACATTTAAACCTGATTTAAACATTCCTGCGCGTTTTCAGTCAAGTAACGATGACTACTGGGACAGCGGTTGGTCAAGAGGTCACATGGCTCCTGCAAGTTGGTACCCTTTGTTACTAAATAGACACTAACCCAATATAAACACTTTAATTCTCCGTACTGATCTCTATACAACTCCTTCAAGAATAAGTTGAGAGAATTTGATAAAAGATCAAATCATTTTCTCTTTGGTGGTGAGTTTATTGACCTTTTCTCTTGCTGCCTTATTTACATTATATTATCAGGAGAAAATTGATAGTGGTCACGCGCGGAACTTATGTGTAAACATATTAATTTAAAGCCACATGCACTCACAAAACTAGGTGATGATTCCTGCCTCCTCTCGTGGATAGAAAAAGCTACCAAGATGATGGAGGTCAACTTTGGTAGAGGTACTTGAGTTCAGACTGCCAGCTTGATTGGTGGTGGGGAAGGGAGGAGGGGGGGGAATAAGACAATGGGAGCTGGAAGCGTATTTACTCTTCCACAGAGACTAGTCATTCAGCTTGCACTACTCTGCAATGAGTAAACAGGGACTACTAACAGTCTCAGTGCTGTCCTGACAAATTTTATGTTAAAACAACAGCAGTTGTATGATTATCAATGAGGGAAAGATTCTTTGATTGACTCCTTGACAGGGAAATGTAAACTTCAACCTGCATTTTCCTCTTAAATATATAATTCCCTTATTTTCAGGCAACAACAAGTTCAACCAAGAAGCTATGGATGCAACATTCTTCTTGTCAAACATTGTACCTCAAAATTTGGATAACAATGCTAACTATTGGTACAGACTAGAAGCATACTGTAGGGGTCTCACAAAGAGATACTCCAGTGTATACATTGTGTCTGGTCCACTTTATTTACCAAAAGAAGAAGATGGAAAGAAGATAATCAAATATGAGGTCTGTTTAGTGTCCCAATTGTTTTGAAAAATTTCAAGGATTAATTTGATTTCTTTTACTCCCAATTGTTCCAAAAATTAGTGCTCTAGTACCATGTGAAAGTACTGCAGCACGGGTTTCATTTGAACGGTCACACAGCAGAATTGACAACTTGAAGTGGGTTTGTGTAGCCAAAAAAAAAAGTACCATGTAAAGTTACTTTTAAAAAGGTTTCATATGCATGGTCAGTGAAATAATAATTGAAATACTGAAGCCAGATGTTTGAGTTGTTGGACTTACTGAGATCCAGAAAGCCCTGTTACCCCACTCGAAATAAATGAAAAACGTCACTGTTTTCCGGCTAGTTTGCAATAATTTAGACAGCCACTCTTTTTAATTTGCTTTGTTCTATTTCCTTAGGTCATAGGCACGAACAACGTTGCGGTACCAACACACTTATACAAAGTAATTCTCGCGGAGGACCAAAGTAAGGAGACCGTCCTCGGAGCCTTTGTAATTCCAAATGAACCAGTGAGCTTCGAACGCAAGTTGCAGGATTTTCAAGTTTCACTCGAAGATTTAGAACGATATTCAGGTTTGGTATTTTTTCCTACGCTTAATTACGGCAAGGCAAGCGATCTCTGTTTTACGGATGGCTGCAAAATGATGTCTAAAGAGCGAATGGACATGATAGTATATGGCCGTCGACTTCGTAACGCGGAGAACTCAGACCTTCTGAAAACAGTGTGGGAAGAAATGATGGAAAACAAAATGGCTCCTGATAAATTTACGATTGACATATACGAGAGAAAGAAAAGAGAATTACAAGAACAGGAGAATGAGGTGGTTAAAATTAGTGAAGAGTAGGGACTCTTAAGAAAGTCGAGGATAAATAGCGATTTTTATAATCAATACCATCTACGAAAGCGCGATTTTTTTTTACAAAAATTTTGGGACGTAAATTTAGAAGATATCTTTGTACTTTTGGAATAACCAGCTGCGTAAGAAGATGAAAACTCGCCGTTGTTTTCATGTGCTCAGTGCAGTTAGTAGGCGATTCGCTGCAATTTAGAGTCGATGTACGTGTAATAACTCAGTCCAATTATTTTCACACTAACACCGTGACACGCAGTTGTAGCTGGGATAATTTTGCAGCCAAATTCGATCATAGAACGAGAAACATCACAGTTTTCGTAACCGTGCGGCTCAGAAATAATTTATTCATATAAATCATAAAACTCAAAGTCGTAGGCAGGATTTTTTCGGAGGTACGCACAATTCTCCAAATCGCTTTGTGCAACGGTAAAAACGCCTACCAACTTTTCACTAGATATATATGTTATTCAAGACTCGGTCCCTCATTAATGAATTACTTCGTTTCTCTGAAACCGGCATTTGGGTGGAGAGGAAAAAAAAGTCCGTTGTTTTAGAAAAAATATATATTTCAAAGAAACAGCCAACGTTGATTGAATTAAGCCCAGCAAACTCTGCTGTTAAAATAATTATCTTCAGATATTTTGCTTTCTTTTTAGAATTCACCTTTTATTTTTTATGATTTATTCATTTTATATGTTCTTTTTTCACGACCTTTTCAGGTAAGCACGTGCGTACCGTGCGTACAGGTAGGTAGCTACGCCCCTGATATACTGTCTTCAGTGGCTAGGGTAATGATAGGTAATTGGCTCCTGCCGTCAATAGTTGCGATGCCAACGGATAAAACAGAGTTAGCTTGAAAGTTGTATAAAGAAAATATAAGTGAAAAAACGACTAAATAACTGTGATAATAAAAGAGATAATTTTGTGTGTTTTTGGATTATTTTCATCTGTTCGACAGCGCTGGTCAAGCTATTCCCTGAAAATCAGAAAGGGGGCGAGATACATGTATATATGTTGATTAATCCCAACCGCTTATGTAAAACATCACGACTGCACAAATAGTTTATCTCTATATATATAACATCAGAATTTAGTCGGTTAATATTTTGACGTGTAGTTTGCCTACACTTCAGAGCAGGAATTCAAACAATTGAACTACGGAAGTAAGAGTGCAATATTATACTGTTAAAAACGCAAATTGTTTTCCGGAAGCTAGTAAATAAGAAGACACCCTTATGTCGACCGCACCTGTTTTCACTTTCACTCTTCACTTCCGGCAAAATTATAGCAAATGAACGCGAGTTTATGAGAACTTACTTTGTAAAGTGTGTAAGGGCCAAACGAGTGACGTTGGTAATCCTCAAAATGACGTGGTCAGAGAAAAGTAATCAATTGCAGCTCTCGATACTTATGAAAGACAGTATTTTAAAACTGAGAGTTTCCCTCGTCGCCTTGAGTTTACCCTGCTGTAAGAAAGCTCTTATTTAACAATAATAATAGTGTCATGCCATGCGCATTTAAGAAAATACCGGACAGACGTTTCTTTCAGAACTGCCGATCATCAGACATAAGAAAAGCTCTAACATACAGGGGATTAACTTTTATCTTGTATTTAGTCGTATAAATGAGTTTTTCTTTGTCGTATTGCGAAAATAATCAAATACAGGTAATCCGGCTAAAACCTCTTTAAAATAATTTGTACAATTTTACAGTTTCTCGCTGAAAGAATTCTTGAAAGGCTTGAACGTTTGTGTCGCAACAGAGAAATGAAAAAAGGCGAAAGTGGTGTGAATTAAAACTTAATTACTTTAATTGTTGGAGGTAGGAATCAACCCCTCCCGGAATTTTGTAAGAGACTTTAAAATGTGTTTGACCGCGGACATAAGCTGTGCTGCAAGTCTGAGTCAACTGTAAATAAACTAATCCTCAAATATTGCGATACGTGCAATTCAACTTGTAATGATTATACTTGTCTGAAAATCGGAGGCGTTGAAGTGGTTACGGAGCTGGACCTATCCCAGTCTCACGAAGCGGAAACCTTATATTCTCGCGTCATCCTCCAAAGAGCTTACGTATTTTGTCTGATTAGTGCATCCGAACGTGAAATGAAAAGCAACTTTATACGCAAATGAGTTGTTATTGAAATTGACTGAATCTTTCGGCTTTCGATCACAATGTAGTTAAGGTATCCTAGAACATCTGGGAGTAAAACTAATAGCTTTTTCCACCGATCGACTCGAACATTTGAACACAAAGATGACCAAAAATTTGGGACTTTTGAATCCCGCTCTCACTGGAAGTACTGTCAGCCTTGATCGACAAAGCAACTCAAGTTTTAACGTTATTGACAATGCAATGTATCTTGATGTAGATTCAGGGAATCCTTACAACACACTGCAACGCAATGACAACCATCAAGTTAATCCAAGGCCAAAAAGAACTCAAAATGCTGTATATGATGACATTTATGACGCCAGAGTAGTTGGGCAAAATAATTCAAAGACTTCTCAAACTTCGAAGAAACCCGGTCGCGTGAGACCAAGAAAAAATGGAAGAATATTTCGCTTTGTATTGATGTTTCTTATTGTTCTTGTGGCTATCATAGCTTTACTGCTTGCTCTTCTGTTGATGATGGGGAAAGTTGGTCCAAAATGTCGCTGCCGTACTTCAAGTTCAGGTGAGAAAGTATTTTTTGCGGGTTCTTTTTATCGGATTTTACTATCATGATGGTACAAGTATCTTGAGAGCGAGCTGGCAATGTTTATCGCGGCAAGGGATAACGTGTACTTGAATGCAAATTTTTTGATATATTGACTGTTAAACATTTTGCCTTCAAATAACAATTTTAATTCCCGGTTTTCATTCTTGATTCTACTTATATATAAATGGTAAAGAAACGCGCCGTTGTTTTAGTTTCGACTTCCCGTTCTCGGCAATTTTTTGGATATTACCCTGTCATCGACTTTCTTATTGATTTATATCTTAAAAACATTTCCAGACGATTCTAACTAAGCTTTGTATCAAACGTACTTCAGAATGAATAGTAATGAATAGTAGAAATCAGTTGCTTGTCTAGGCAAGAAACCTCAAAGAGTAGTGCAAGAAGAAAGAAGGCGAGTACTTGAGAATTACTAGCTGAGTGCTGATAAAGTGGATACAAACATAACTGGCGAGTGCCCTTTAAAGGTACTAATCTTTTCCAAAAGAGTACACAGTGAGTACAGCTCATGTTGCAGCAGAAAATTATGGCATACGCAATCGCCTGCCACAACTTAGCAAACCTGCGACTTTCCCGTGCATAAGAAGTAGAAGTGAAATTAGAAGACCCAAGGCAGAGTTGAGACCAGAATTAAACTCTTGTCAGTACATGCATTGGAAATTTTCCTGTGATTTTTCAGGGATTCACATTGATGCTAAAGTTCAGTTAAGATGTTCTAAAATAGTCATGGGCAGATTCTTTCAGCTATTCCCTGACTGGGCATGACAAAAAACCTACTGCACACGTTCAATTGAAAAGGTTTTTGAACATCATTCACAAGTGACTTGTGATCTTAGTTTCGGTCATTAAAAGGACTGTTTTGCAGGGGTTGCATTTTGACAGCAAATTCACAATAATTACAATTTGATTTTTAGGCTTATCTTTTGACAAAAGTTATCTGCTCACTCCAAGTTACGATTCCTAGCTTCGGCCCAGAAAGTGAATGTCGCAGACAGGGTACAAAGCCCGGATCGATGTTTCAGGAGAATCGGGAAATCGAGAACTGTCTTTAGTTACATGTTTCTTGTGCGAAAAAACGCTAGTGACTGATCATGATATCTTTCGTTGCGAATTGTAGCGGAAAGACTTGAGCGATCGATAGTTGTATGTGTTCAATATGCATTGTTTGGGAAATCAGGATTGTTAAATGAATGCTTCGTTAAAGTTACGTTTATCCACTACTTTGCTACTTGCTCTAAAAACTATATTCGAAGATCTAGAGTAGGTTAATTTTAAGGCAGCCATGCAGAAGGGTGATTAACCCTCCAATCCTTTATTATGCGATGACATTCAGGCTGTAATCAATCAAAAAAGTTCCTGTCACGAATGTTCTCGAAATATCGTCTGCTCAGTCAGGCTGACAATTCGGATTTAATCGCCTGGAGGGCCCGGATAGTGCTCTTTCCTTTCCCGATATGCATGACTTTGTGCTAACTGAATGAATATATTACCCTACACTAGAAGTGTTGGATCATCATGTCTCTGGGAAACTGTCCACCTACCCCTCCCCTAAGCAAACTTTAACAGTTAGTTCTCACTTAGGGGAGGGGTAGGTGGGCAGTTATGTTCATTTGATTATCAAAAGTTTAAGAACACCCAAAAAGGAGTGTACATCATAGTAGGCACTTGTCTTATTTGAAACGGTAAATTGACAAGTATTGTCTTTTCTTTTGCTCGTCTTGTCCATTTATCCTTTCAAACATGGAACAACGGGAACAACTGCACTTCATTGAGCTACTATTGTTTTTGTGTTTGTGCACGTTACTTGAGAGACGTATGCTCAAAAAAGCCATTCTAAGTTAAAGATAAAATCGCCCTTAGGCCAATTTCTTGTTTTGTATACTTTAATGCCCCCCAGTAAGCCAATGATCATGGCGACGTTATAGCGCTAAACGTATTGAACTGCATCGATCTTTCGCATATCTCGAATTCTTCAGTTGGTCAGAGTTAACTCAATATATTCAATATCATGAGCAGGTGCGTAAAAGCGAAATGTTTCATTTTCCTTTCCAATATCAAGGAACAAACAGGGCGCACGCAACAAGGTCAAAATGAGGGGTGATTCATCTCAACGACTATTGAACATCACTTAGTTGAGTCAAGTTACTACATCATAATGTGTGTGTGAATACAATGAGCGGAATGGCTGACTACCCACCATCTGTTAAGACCAACTGGGAAGCAAAACAACAAGTAGCCTTACCGCCTAGGCCACGCCATGACTCCAACTCATCTTATGTTGTCTTACGTGAAACAGCAAAAGATAAACACGGAGTTTATTCTTCGAAAAGTAGTGCAAAAGAGAAGAAAAAACGGCGCAAAAAGCCGAAATCTGTCACGGGAAACTATTCAAGGACCGTACGAACTTTGAATGATGGATATCAAATCAAAAGACATCTAGAGCGCCATGGCTGTTGCCACGGACTTTGCTATCATCGTTTTCTTCAGTTTCTTGTTTTATTCTTCTCTGTTGCTGCTTTGACTTTACTTAGCCTCATGGTCTTCGGCGTTTTGGGACCAGCCCAAAGCTGTCGAGGTTGCAATGAAATTGAAGGTAAGCTGACTGCTTCCGCAGGTGAAAGCGCCACGTTTCTGAAATGGATGCCCCCATTTATTTCAAGCCTGGTAATTCTGTTATAATTTGACTTAAATAACTTCCTTTGACGGTGATGAGCTGTGGGTCGCTGGAAAGCCCGTTTAATCGTGTTCAGCATCATTTCACTGGTTCGTTTAACAACTTGCCGCGAAGGCCATCAGTGTTAAGTCCGCACTTGTCTTGTACTGACTTTCGCTAGCTAAAGTTTAAAAATATCCTTTCAAGTTATAAACTTCTAAGAGGAAAAAAAATTACGGAAAGAAATAGCTTTGTGGGGAAGTGTGTGGTGGTTAGAGGAGCGCACATGACTCTCCATCAAACCACGTACCAAATTTACATGAATTGAATAGATTGACGTGAATTATAAGTAGTATGGCTAATTATACAAATTAGTCTCGATTTTTAGTTACTTTTAAGAGTTAAACAGAATTTGTTTAGATTCTGTGTCTTAATCCGTACTTACACATGTAGTTTCAAACGACGTTTTCGATATTTTCAGCATTCTACAGATTTAATTTATTTTGGAACTCTACTGTAACTGTTCCTCCTAGCTGTGCATGTACTGCCGACGCTGTACTTGGTAAAGCGGGAAAACGTGGATTGCATAAGCCCCCGGCCTGGTTTCAAGACCCCAGTACACGCATTGTGCTAGAACAAATAGCAAAATGTTGTCTTAAGGGAGGGGTAGGTGGGCAGTTTCCCAAAAACGTATACTGACCCAAAAAATAAATAGGCAATTAATAAAATAAACAGTATGGTCACTGTCAGAGCTTACAAAGACTAACGATCGATTTGGTTTTCAACCCTAGGAACTTCACCAAAAGTGGGTAAACAATCTTCTGAAGAGCAGAACAAACAGTCTGAAACAGAGAAGTCTTCTACAAATACGTTTAACATGGACTTCTCTCCATTTTACGACATCTTGGATGATTTGCAAGCTAACATTTCTTCTCTCCGTCAAGAAGCAGTAAGTCGACAGACCTGAATTGAATTTTTAACGGGTACTTTGCATCCACTCAATTAAGACCAGAGCAGATTTTCTTCCGGGTTTTATCTACAAACTTTAAGTCAGAGCCACACTGATTTGCAGGTCAAGATGTCATTCGAAACGATTTGAGTGCAGGCATATTTTACAACACTGATGCTAATACTTTGCACGATAACACTGCGCCCATGCAACACTGGTTAACATTGCGTATTCTCTCTCAGCCTCCGGTAGGCTACCGGATTGCAATATTCCGCGCAGCGATGCCTTGCAGTGTTGTCCCGCATGACTTTCTGTACATGAGAACCTTTGGTCCTCTCGTCCTCCATGTTTGTCGCTCGTGACTGGTCGGGCTTGTTGTTCGTAGCTCGTTGCTCGTCACATGCTCGGCTCGGGTGCGATGCAGTAGTCCAATTAGAAACGTTGGTTAAAATAAGTAATCTTCAAAACATCTTGCTCAATAATCAGAGATATAAGCAATATTTGCTGAGAAAACATTGGCTATCAAAACCTGTGGAATGAGTGACGAGGAGAGTGGAGGTGTTTATGGAGTTAGTAAAATCAGAGTCTATACACGTATACATTCTGCATAAATATAATATAGACGTTATGAAACGCCTTATTTGTTCCTCTGTCAAAAGCGATAAACTTTTTTTTTTTCTGTGAAGGAATCGCTATTTCAACAATCAGAAGGAAACAAGGATACTCTTTTGGCAGCCAAGACAAAGTTCACTTCCACAAGAGACGATATTACACGGTTTTACAATCAGTTCTACGCTGTAGTTAACCATGTAAGCATTGTTGTATTTAGATGACGCCTTGAGTTTACATTATGCTATCTATATTATCGGTCTTGAGTGAAACATTTTTGGCTTTCAATTTGCTTGTCACTCTTAAAAGGAATTCTAATATTCACTCGCAGCTGCCTGTTAGAATCGAATACATCCAACCCTCACGTTTTATCAGGGGTTTAGGAGGATATTTTCACATGTAGCTGGCGAGAAAAGTAAACTTACAAATGTACCGATTTAAAAGTTAGCTTGCTAGTGGCTAAAAGTGCCCTCTAATTTGTTTTTGGGTGTATCTGTTTGCAGGTCAATAATTCTTTGCAGCAGTTTAGCCACGACAATGGACCAGTGTTTGGTCAACTTCAAGCATTGAATACCACGTTTACAAACGAGGTACGTAATACATTTAACCTCTCCAGTGACCTGAATCTTATGCAAATGTAACGCCAAACTCAGTTGCATGAAGTACTGGTTTGTGAAGTAACGTAAATGAATTGATTTAAGTCTATTTAAAATTATCTTGCAGTTGGCAGAGATGAAGCAAACTTACCAGCAGTATAATGACGTCATTGACAATGCCATCCAAAATATGAACAATACTATCGCTGAAAAGGTTGGTACTGATCAGCTGTTAATTCGCCACTTTAAAAACGAGAGGGAAACTGGGACAAGATTATTTTTCGCGAAGACTTCTGGGACTGTTACTACTGACTGCGAAAAAATTGGCCAATAGCGGACCGGTGCTTCTCCGGTAACGATCCCAGAAACAACTGCGGGGATCATTTCGGCTCCTGACCAGCTCCCGTCTCGTTTCGAATTTAAGGGGAAAAAATCACGGCATTTTAGAGGCCAATATTGGCCAGCTATATTAATATAGCTGGTGGTCTCAGTCGGGATCATTACTGAACTGGGGAAGTAGTGCTTCTTGTTTAAGGATCCGCTGCGCTGAAGCCGCGAGTGATTTGCCCGGGTTTATAGCCTTACTGAACGTCTTTCAATTTTACTCGGCCAAACAACATTATTTTTTAAAACCTTGTCTTTCTAGGTAGCAATTAGAATTGCTGAGCCTGGGCCAACTGGCGAGAAAGGACAAGACGGTTTCAAAGGTCCAACAGGAGATACGGGACCTACCGGGCCAAAGGGCCCTAAGGGGGTGAAAGGAATTACCGGGGCACAAGGGGACAAAGGAATTAAAGGAGCTCAAGGCTTTCCAGGCAAAAACGGCAACAAGGGAGCGACCGGGGATAAGGGAATCAAGGGATCCCAGGGCGACACGGGTCCTCAAGGACGTCAAGGGCAAACCGGTGATCCAGGACCAAGAGGAATCGGAAATTTTAGTCGGTGCAGTTATAAAGAGTTTCAAGGAACAACGGTTACACCCAGTGCGACCTCACATAGTGAAGCTGAAGTGTTTGAGGCATCGGTTGGTAACGTTTTAATGCTGTATTTTTTTTTCATTTTTCATGCCATGTTCATTACCAAATAACGTATCATGGCAAACACGTGAATGTAGATTTGTGCGTTTGTTGCATATCCTAACGGCTTTTCTTGATCTTTGTACAAATGACTCACATCGAAGCCAAATCAATACATGTTTTTTAGTTTTTCCTGAAAAATGATGTGTTGTTTGTACAAATAGCCAGACGAGTTAAAAAATCTTTAAGAAATAATCCAATGCAACCCATTATTGAAGTCCAGAAGCATATAACCCTTTGCTTCTGTCAAGTATCATAAATGATAGCGTAACTGACAGAGAAAAGGTTAAGAGCAAAACGAAACAAAAGAGTGGCTTATAATTAGCTTCAACCAAATCCGTCAGCTTAAATGCTTGCTTTCTCATTAAGTTTTGATGTTTGGCTTTTGTCCTTCGTCAAATTTTTTTTTCCTTTTGAAAGAAACCTCACCAAATGCAGTGGAAAGAATTGAGAAAATGCAGTTGATGAATTCTTGGCAGTCATATAGATTGTGAAGCCTACGTTTAATAGCAAACTTCCCTCAATATTTAAGAGAACACCACAAATTCAAATAACATAGAATAGTATAATTACCTCAAACATACTCAGCCCTATTAATTTATCTTAACTCAATCCCACACTGTGTCGGAAATAGCTTGTCTCTTTGGATTTGTTCTGAAAGCTTTTGTCAATTTGTTTTCCAATTCACAGGACAAGAAAATTTTTGTTGCTTCCTGTTCTACTAACAACGCTGTAGAATACAATCTTCAAAGAGTACAAGTTGGACAACAATACAAGTATCTTTGCACTTGCAGGGGTGAATCATCTTTATTTACTGACAGTCCAACGTGGTGCAAGATTCATTACTGGGAATGTTCGTTGACATGATAAATCACTTCTTTAAATAAATTCTGTCGTCATAGCATGCAAAAAGCTTAAATTTTCAAAGGAGGAAACCGTCGTTAGGTGCCCCTGTGTTAAAATGACTGTGCTAAAGTTGATGACCTTATCTATAATCGTTTGAGTGAAAGTAATTTCTGTAACGGAAATAAGAAATTTTGATTTTTTCAGTCCGCAATGATATATATATGTATTATGTATCTAGCCCAATCTAGTTTTACATTATTTAAACGTGTATTGTATATACGTAGTAACTAGGTTATTAAAATTATTGTCAATCGTTGAGAGGGAATGCCGAGTTCTAAAGGCAGCTTTTTTCGGTTTTTGGCCGATCAGGGGGAGGATGCAAATGCCCCCGCCGTGGGTGGGAAGGGACTTCCTCCCAACTTCCCACCCCTTGTCCTTGCGAACCTTTTTTTTTCCTAAGGAAGCTGCCTCTCGAAGTCTGCGTTCGAGTTCGAGTATCGCATTGAAAATAGAGACATGTGAAATGTCTTGATTTTTTTTTGGCAATTTCTTGTCACTGTAATATACGGGGATGTTGATATTAGGGCTTCAGGGGGTTTATGCAATACAACATATTTTTTACTGGTAATGGACCATAGGTGACAAGTTTAATAATTTCAATGTATACACTAAGCTTCCTGCTATGTAGTCTTACATTATTACAAAGGAGCCAGCTCCTTAGGAAAACAGTATGCAATTCTTTCAGTCAGAAGTTGTTTTTACCTCAGGTGTGGGCGATTGTAGGTCGGAAAAAGGGAGTCCTCTCATCCATCACTGTAGTCGTCCAAGCCAAGGGAATCATTCTATCTTCGTTAAAATAATATCAGTCGTAGAAACAATAGCGACGGCCACGAAAACGTCGCTTGAAAGGTGACTTCGCGATCTTTAACACTTCAGCGCGATTATCCCAACTCGTTCACTATATTGAAGTTATGTAGGCAAACTCTCCTGGAGTTGAATTCTTAAGAAAATATCTATTAAGTTTAAAAAGAGTATAAGAGAAGTCACCGTCGTATGTTCACGTTGTCGATAAAACGTGAAATTAGGCAATTTACGTCGTAGTCGTGCGGTGACGGAAAAGAAATCTACAAAAAAGCGTGATGCACGTGCAGAGATGTTATTTTGCTAATCTTAACCAATAGAGTGTTTTCACTCACGTGGCCAGCATCTATGCAAATTTATTAGAACAAAAGTAAGCATTTGCATAATAAAAGGGTACATCTCCCAGAGGATTGTTTTGGGACATCAATATGGCCGCCGTGACGTCATGTGAAAACACTCTATTACTTTTTGACTTTCTCGTTGCTGTCGCCGTAGTGGATTCAGGCGCGGATCCAGGATTTTGAAATGGGGGGTGAATTTTTGTAATAATGTAATAGAACCAAAGCCTGGTTGAGGTGTTTGAGGTCTGTGCATCAGCATGATTGAAGAGGGGCTCAGAAAAAGGGGGGGTGAAAATTCACCCATTTCACCTCCCCTGGATCAGCCTAGGATTAAACTCGCTGATATTGCAACTTCGAAACCTAATTTAATATTCAGTAGCAAAATTGTCCTGCTGAATCCTCGGATATGATCACATGCAAGGACCTTTATACCAGATGATTCATCCAACTAAAAGATTAGAGGAAGGGATTTGCAATCATCCTGAGTAGAAACACGGAACTGGATGACTGAAGGAATACTATGCTTATGAGAATATGGTGAAGAGGGCGCAAACAGTCTGAAGTGAGAGTGAAGAACGAAGAGTGAGACTGGGGAGAGCCCCCAAAAAATACGCGCGCTTAGCCTTGTTTTTACATAATTGACAATCGAACGACCTTTACGGTTTTCGCTCGATGGTTCATTACGTCTTAGTTCTAGGTTTTGACTAATAAGGCTATTTCTTGACACATGAATTCAAATTAATTATCATCACTTTCGATCGATCTTTTATTTCTTATTCGGTAAGGTCAGCATAATAAGAATTATTTACATCACACAGCTGGAATGTCTAGTTGCTTTTCAAGGTTGAAGGCTTTTATACGTAATACGTCTTAGCTAGACAAAAATGATGGCGACTAGAAAGGTATATCCAACAAGCTACGTGCTTGAGAACACGTATGACTACAAGGAAGGCGAAGAACTTCAAACCGAAACAAATGAAACGTCCGCTTCTAGACTTGGTAAAAGTTTGGCCGAAGATGAATCCGACGAAGAAGCAGCAAGTATCGCGGCACACAGAAAGAGAGTTGCAGCTGGGCTTCAACCTGCCAGTGCAAAAGAATTCTTTCTTAAACGGCTTGTAATCGCCTTAATAATACTGGTATTGTTAATGATATATGAAATGAATCATACCTTCATTTCATTTCAATACTGGTATTCTTATTAGTAGTTATCGTGGTATCATTGGTGATAGCTCTTGTAAGTTCCAAATGTAAAGAATCAGAAGCAGAAACAGGGAATGATAATCAACAAGGTAAATGTCAAGTAAATATTGGACTCCATGCAAAGGTCTTCACACTCCAGCTATTTTTTCTTTCCTTTTTTGTGCACTGAACAGTTCTCGGCATAAAGTCGCATAACTAAGCAATCAAAGAAGTCATGCATCCGTTCGAGGAATGATCTTACCTTTCGCATCATTCTTTTACGGAACCATAAGTGCTAGAGTTTACGATAGTCCTTTTTAGTAAAATCCAACGAGTGATCTATTATCAATGCTGCGTTCTGATTGCTTGTCATGAGCTACTGGCTATATGTTATCGCCCACTAGTGGCGAAAAGCGCGGCTTTGAAAACCAAAACCCAAAAACCATGGCGACTGAATCGCGTTTTGCTAGCTAAAAGCTGTTTTGTCTCGATATTTTTGGCCAACTTTAAAAGCTGGATTTTACTAAAACAATTATTCCTCTCGCTGAGTCGATAGCCCATTCGGCCTTCGGCCTCATAGGCTATTGACTCAGAGCACATTCGGGCTCAAGGAATAATTGTTAAATTAAAAACCGCTGCCTCAGTAAGACAACTGGTAGAACAAGGACTGATGATGACTGATAACTTGATCTGATGCTCATTGGGGCTCTTAGACCCGCGGGTTCAGATACCACACTCGGCTGGAATAAAGATCGGTGTCTGAATCAATTCAGCCGGCCTAAATTATTAATTAAAATTTAAGTCGTTGATTCGGCTCATGCGAACCCGGGGGAAGTGCGGAGTCTGAACCGGGTCTTAAAGGGGTTATTAGTGCCATTGTTATATGGCTAACTTTATTAATTATGTGAAAGCTAAAGTGCTGAGCATAAAGGAGACTGATGCCTTCTTTTTAGCTTCATTTGAAAAGCTGCAGGGAACTGCTTCCAGTGATGAGACACTGAATAGACTAAACGCCCTGGAAGTTAATATGACACGCCTAAAGCAAGACCTGGTACGTTCGTCTTTTGAAGTATCTGACTTTTAATGTCCCTCGTTAGTCAATTAAGGGTAAGAGACTTCTTTTCCGTGATTTATCGGCAAATAAACCAACCAACTTAGGCTTAGCTGTGTAAGACAAAGCCGTCCGGCAGTTCCTAAAGGATATAACGCTGCCGCACTGTTCAGGAAACCTAAAGGACCAAAAACGTCATTATGTAGTAAAGACGTTCTTTCGCAGTTTTAAACATTGTAGCAAAACAGCGTTTTCCCTCCTCATAACTATTTGCCGACCGGTACAAAAAGGCTTTCTTTTCACCAAATCTCCCTCGGTCATAGGAAAGAGCCATGACGTAGATGGTCACACTATGTTAATCTTCCATATAGATAGCAATTAAAAGTTTACAATTAATCCTTAGGTTCATAATTTGAATATCAGTTATCAGTTATCACTGTTTCTTGTCTCTTTAAACTAGGAAGAAAAAACAAGAGATGTAATTTTTCCGCGTCAATGCTTTCTACGATATTTTGAAGAAAAGTGTAAAGAAACTGACGAATTAGAGCTTAAGGTACAAAAGTACTTTAAAATAACTTCTACTTTCGATTTTTTAAGTAATGCCTCGTTTTGGAAGATTCAGAATTAAACTGCACCGTTTTATCACCTTCCGCGCACTAAGTAATCATTCCATGCTTTTGTCAACTTACGCCCATGTGTATTTACTGCTTGAAGTCTGATAAGAAACCTAACTCAGGCTTTCAATATACAGAAAAAAAAAGGATTTTTTACTCATGGAATAACAAGCAACTTCATGCCCCCACTTTGTTTGTTTGTTTTTTGCGCCACTTGGGCGGCCTTTCGGAAAAATAAACGCAAAATATATAGCCTGTGTTTCGCCTCTACTAGATGGATTTAGGTTTGCATTTTACTGAAAATTCAGATTAAAGCAGGTATTTTTCGTTTTTCGTTTGGTACTCTATCATATCTTTTAACCAACTACTGCGAAACACTCACAGTGATCGATTATTGTTTAAAAATGCCGACAACAAGTCACTTAATCCTTTTATCCCAAAGAGTGATTAGAGTAGCCAGACATGTCTACACAGATGAGTTTAACAGACACTATACCATCTTCTCCCCACTGCTTCTAAAGGAAATGCACAGGCCGGTAGCAATTAACAAATGAGGAATCTCCTTTTGACACTGGGGCTGGTTGTAATAAATGTGACTCATTTTCCTTAACAATGGGAACCGCCTGCCACCCAGATTTGCAAGAATGTGTCTTAGAAATAAATGAAAAGATACTGAAGGATAACAATTCTGACTCAAAATTATTTTAAAACCTCCGAGAAAAAAGTCACTGATTGGGCTTCAAAATCTCTTCCCGTAGTACGTCTGAAGGTTAACAGTTTTTTTCAAATTGCCATCTTTCATGCTGCTAATTTATTTTATGAAGGATTGCGCAGGGTCAATAATGTCCTTAATATGGTATATTTCAGATGGAGAATATCCTCAAGAACGTCAACTCATCTTTAAGTACTATTAATTCAACTCTCTTCCAAGAGTTGATCTCAGTTGGAACAGATTTTGAATCAAAGGTTAGTGTTGGTATAAAGAACAATCTGTCTGACTTTCCTTATTCACGTTGAAAAATGCTGAACTATCTTCTCTGTACATGTGAATGGACTCTCCGGCAATAATAAAACACAACACATGACTGGAAACAAACAAGTTTGTAATGAAAAAAAAACCTCAATCTTCGAGAGGCGAACCCGGCATTTGGCTCTTTTAGAAAAGTGACAAGGAAGGTGAACTCCTGATGATCGAGAAACAACCTCAGCTCCCGTTTACAGCGCACTGGACTCCAACACGAGACTGCCATTATGCACTGTACAAGTATAAAGTAAATAAATATATATGTTGTAGTTAATTTTTTATGTCAGGTAATTTTTATTTTTCTTTTGTTTTATCTTCATTAGGCATTCCCACACTCAAAAACAAAAGAAAAACAAAAATTACCTGAGATAAAAAAATAACTACAACATATACGCATTATATTATTATTAGTAGTAGTAGTAGTAGTAGTAGTATTAAATTACTGTTATCATTATCATCAAATGGCCATATAATATTACCGTACAATGTTGTTGCTTTTCTGTTTTTACTTACAAATATATCACGTATGTAGACACAGAACATCAGTCAAAGCCTTGAAGCGGCCGTTTTTGCTATCAATAGAAGTTTCTTGCAAGAGTTGTCTTCTTTGAGAACAACGTTTAGCTCAAAGGTAAGTTTGGCTTTTTTAGTATGTGTTACTTTTTTGTGGCAAGTAATTAAGGTCGAGTCGGACTTGTCGGACTTATTCAAAAAGCTCCTCCGACAGGTAGTTCAAAGTCTGTTTTTTACCATATGCTAGTTCTAAAGACAAGAATATTTTAAATTCGGCGCTGTTTATAAATCTACTTATCCAGTTGCATGAACGGCGATGTAGCTGTAGGTACAGCTGATAGTGAGGAGTGGCGAATGGTAAAATCCGAGACTCGCCGAGACGCCGAGATCCTAGTTAGAAATCCGAGCCCGAGACTCTTTGGTAAAAAGTTTCGAGACTCAAAAAAAGTAAATACAAATCATGCAAAAACGAGACTTCGAGACTTATCAAAAACGCTTCCGAGATTTCGAGATCCTGCCAAAATTTTCCGAGACCCACGTTTTTCGAGGTACCATTCGCCACCCCTATAGTGCAATAGGATGATAAAAAATTTGAGAGAGGGATGGCTGAGCAACATCTAGTAGATGAGTTTTAATGACTGTACAGTTGCAGTTGCTTCTTTTAACCGAAGCAGATTTCGGTCATTAATCTTGTGCAAACTTAAACTGCGGCACACTTTCAGCATTGCACAGGATGTTCAGTTTTGGAAAGGACTGGCTTTGAATGAGCAAAAATAAGACGGTGTGAAAACACAGTAGTCACCTTTAAGAGAGAGAACATTCATATAACTCTTGTGTTTACAGTGGTATTAGAATAAAAAAAAGTAGCCGGCGATATTGTCAGTCTTAACGAGATGCGTTTTGTAAATATACACAGAATAAAGACAAAATTTCGGCAAGAGTCGTTTTTCCAGTTTTTTTGAGGTTACATAATAAAATCGTGTTTACATGTGGACAGGCTCTGAGCATGTGTCGTGACAACTTTACCTTGAAAAACCTACGCTTTAGATGTACGTCCAAACTCAATGGCGGTAAATCATTTCAGTCAAAAGGCTTAAGTTTTTTGTTGGCGCATTCTTCCTAGATCCAAAACATCAGTGAGGTGCAAGGTCCTCCGGGTCTTCCAGGCTCCCCTGGTTTAAATGGATCTAAGGGTGACACAGGTCAAGAAGGAGCCCAAGGACCAAAGGGCGAGCAGGGTCTTCAGGGCGATAAAGGCGAAGCTGGAGTCAAAGGTGATAGAGGAGCTAATAGGACTCATGGTTTTGCTGGACAAAAGGGCGACGTAGGTCCTCCGGGGACCAAGGGAGAACCTGGAGTCAAAGGTGAAAGAGGGGCTAATGGGACTGATGGTTTTGCTGGACAAAAGGGTGACATAGGTCCTCCGGGGACCAAGGGAGAACCTGGAGTCAAAGGTGGAAGAGGAGCTAATGGGACTGATGGTGTTACTGGACAGAAGGGTGATAAAGGTCTTCCCGGGAGCAAAGGAGAGACTGGTGTCAAAGGTGATGCTGGGATAAATGGTACCGATGGTGCCAATGGAACAAAAGGAGATCAGGGTGTTCGAGGGGAGAAGGGAGATTCTGGTGTGAAAGGTGAAGCAGGCGTAAATGGAACCGATGGTGCTGCTGGTCAAAAGGGTGATACAGGAGTTCAAGGTGACAAAGGAGAACCAGGGAATCAAGGTCCCCAAGGAAGTAAAGGAGAAACAGGACCACAGGGAGCTCAAGGAGCAGGAAATTTCAGCCAGTGCAGCTATCATGAGATTGAAAGCACTCTGGTTTCATCTGGTAGTAATGCAAGAGCTGATGCTGAAGTTTTTGAGACAGTGGTTAGTCATTTCATTTCTTTTACCATTTCAAGTACATTTAAGATTTGCAAATTGTGTAGCGTTGAAGACTATAAGTAGTTCCTTTTTTCATCGGGAATAACAAAGCGATCAATGATTCGCAAGCGCGAATGAAAATGACAGGGAGGGTAACAGACAGGGAGAAGTGTCTGTCTCCTCTCCGCCGCGATGCCTTTCTTTTGTGGGTGGGGATTTTCACGGGCTGTCGCGTATTGCGCTCTCTATGCTATGCCAACAACAACGCTCTTAATAGCATTGAGTCAGTCGCTTGCTTGGAGATAAGATAGAAATGAGGAGGCGATTAGAACGCGAACGGTCGTCCTTCTGTTCTCAGATTGAACCACGCGTGGCGAGCGAAAAAGTAAAATTATGTTCTCGACCTAATGGGACTAAAAAGCGAAATAAGAGACTGCTCGCAGTCTGGAGGGCAATTAATTCTAGACGAAACATGATTTCATCGCTAAACGTTTCTCACTTCCTCCTTTATCGACGGTCAATATATCTGATTCGACGATTAGTTTCTGAATTGATTAGAACGCGTGTGTCAATACAGTAGAATCTCGATAAGTGGAACTCGGACAACACAAATTCCCCGCTAACTCGAACTAAATTTCCTTTCCCTTGATCAAAATTTACCCCGATAACTCGAATTCCCGGCCCCCTAACTCAGACTGGATTTCGTTTCCCTTCGGAGGTCGAGTTACCAGGGTACACGATCCCTATAATTCTCGGATCACTAGACTTTCAGCTAGGAAATCCGAACAGATGAAAAATTTTTAGGGCATAAAAATATGCTTTTATCTACCGTTTAAAGACTAAAATACGTTCAATAATGCTATGTTTAAGTGGTTTTGAACTATATTCTCGTTGGGTGCCCCTGAGTTGCTCGCTCGGGGTTATGAGCTCCTGAACGAATATATTTAATCCCAGTTTCCGCAGTCTTTGCTAAGAACGCCAAGGACCATGACTTCCCTTTTGGCACGCACGAAAAGAAACGCCTGCATTGTAAAGGCAAGCGAGACTGATAAGGATCTCCCCTCCCCTAAGTCTAGTGGTATGGTGATTCGCAAAGCTTCCTTGTTTTTCGTAGAAAGTCTGAAAAATTTCCTAAGTATAGTTTTTTACATATATTCCATCCCAATAGTGAATGCCAACAAACAAAACTTAATGATGTAATCTGACTACCAAACAATACAGGACAGTACGGCGTATGTGTAACAACAACAGTAAGGTTATATATTATAGCTAATTACCCAATTATGAACCCATTGAAATATTCAGGTTTGAGGTCACAGCTTAAGTTTTAGTTGTTGCAGCATTCTAATATGTATATGTGAAAGAAAATGTGCAGACTTACAGGCGGACTCACTCATGTATATTTGCAATGTTGTACTTTAAGTGATGTTACTTTATATGGCGCACATTTATAATTAATGTAATAAACTCTCTTAAATTTTGTTATTATAATTATAGTTATTATTATTGTTGTTGTTGTCTGTTGTTTGAATACTCACATTTTCTCCTGTAATTGTTTTTGATGTGCAGGGCAAGAAAATTTTGGGTGTTTCTTGCTCTACAAACAACGCTGCAGAGTACAATCTACAAAAAGTACAAGTTGGACAACAATACAAGTATATTTGCTCTTGCAGGGGTCAATCATCTTTATTTACAGACAGTCCAATGTGGTGCAAAGTTCACTACTGGGAATGCCCTCTAACAACATAGGTACGCATGTCACATGCAACTGGATCTTCGATGAAACATTTTATAGTTAGCATTCGAGACGTCTTCAGGCTGCAAATAGGCCCAAATAGAGACGCACTGGGAGAAGAGAACAAAGCCAATCACCATTATAAGTGGTGTAAGTTCTTTGTTTGTCTTGTCCCAATGCGTTGCTAACTCTCCAGCATTTGCAGTTTTGTAGTATGTTAATGGACCTATAACAGTCTTTATTATTGTTTTGAAATAGGATGAATTGACCCTGAGAGAGACATGTGAGAGTTTGAGAGACAAAAGAGTGACTGTATCACTCAATGAGCCTCTTCTTGGAAGCGTTTTGGACTTTGAAATGTCACTGTTTCGCCGCAGTTTAGAGATTCTAAGGACGTGCACCATAACTCAGAATAGCCCACATAAGATATGTTTTAACAATTTGAACATGACTCCGAGGCTTTATGGTCAAAGTTCCAAATTTTTCAGGACTCCATTGTGACGCAATTTCCTGAAGAGCCTTGAGCACAAAAAACACTGAACCAAGTATAGAAATATGACCAGAACACCTCGGAGTTATGTTAGAATTTTAATCTATCGAGCGTAGGCTATTGGCTGGCCAGACTGTTCAATTCATAAAAAGAATTTCATTATCAATGAAAACTTCACGCCAGATCACTTTATTCTACAATGATATGCAAGACAGTCTTAAGCGAAAACTCTTTAAAAAGCCCTGTTTAGTACTTGTCCGGGTGGCCAGTTCTGATCTTGGAATGCGCCCTAAATCTGGTGGACTTGGCAAGTGAAATTCAGAGACATTTCGCTTTACTGTACAGTTATTCTCTTTGGTAGTTTCCCCGTGGCTACGGCATGTAGACGCCCGAAAGGTACCATATTTGCACATAAGCAAAAATGCTTTAGTTTTGCCAGTTAAAAACTATACCGGGATGGAATTAATGATGTCAAATACCAAAGCAAAGATACTAGGTGCCTTATAGCTGAAGCATCTTTACCAGTATATCTTCTACCTTTTTTATTTTCACAGAATACATAGGTCATTGGAGCGTATTGCACATCAACTGATGCTGGCACAGAATCTAACTTACACATACTAATATACAATCGCTGCCAGATCACAATGTATATTTATTCAGGTGTTTACAAAATGGTTCCACACCACACTGTGCACTGAATTACTGAGCGTGCCCAATTCATGCCCCATAGCCATGGTCTCACCGATACGATCTTTGCTTGAACTGGCACTTTTCGTTTCTATTTAAAATTAGTCTTAATTACAGTCAACCTCCACTGAAAAAAGATCGAAGTATTTTTCTCTGTAGTGATTATTTTATCAATTCTCAAAACCTTTTCTCTTTATGATGTATTGGCTGCAAGGAGAAAACTGATGTTGGTCACTCTAATGTGACCCAGTCCCTCTACTGAATCTTTACGTATTCAAATCTCTAAGGCTGCACGAGTCATGAAAAATGTGATTCAAAGGATTAACGGTAAATTTATTTTAAAACCCAAGGGGCTAATGAGATTGTAATAATGCTTAAACCTTTATTTCTTATTGTCCAAGACGTTTATCTTATTTTTGCAGTTGAAAATTAAAAAGGCATTGCATTTTATAGAATTTGCCTCTATACGATCACTTTCAGTAATTGTTTTAAAGTCTTATATTAAAACTCTCCTTTTTATTTTACGCATTTCAATAATCTTGTACCAGATAGTTTGACCTTATCTACAGCTGTCTTCAAGGAATTGGAAGTGCATTGTTATTTTAAAATAAAATGGATCAAAGTAAAATGAAAGACTGAATAACCAAACATAAAAATCAGTAGACTGTTAGTATTCCTTTTTTCTGTATGATCGTCGACAGCAAATGCCGAGTTCGGAGGGCTGCTGTTTGGATTTCTTGTCAATCCGCCTAGCCTGGAGAAAGGTACTAATAGCTCGTGGATGGGAAGGGACCTACAGGACACATCACCTCCCGACCCCATCCCTTGTGTGTCCTTTTCTCTCCTGTCTGTTTTCTAAAGACAGCAGCCTCCAGAAATCGGCGTTCGACCTCGAGAAATACGGAAAAACAGGGATGTGTGAAATGTACTGATTTTTAAGCAAATTCTCCTCACCAAGACGGGCAAAATATTTGCAGTCTACGTTGGATTCATATTCCAAAGCATCCAATTGAAGTTAAGGATCCGTAAAATGGAATAGACGGTAAATTTATATTTAGGTATGCAAGATAAGCTTTTACGTTTTTTCAATCATATCATTTTTGGCGAGACCTTGTGTTCAAATCTCATTGAAGGGATTTTTTTTAGCTTGAGGACGCTTTCAAATTGCCAGCAATTATAAACATTTTCGTGATTGAAATTCAATAAAAGTGCAAGACCAAGACTTCTTATTGCCATTAGCATCACGTGGTCACCTCCTTAACGAGTAATGTTAGAGAAGTCGAGGGGTTAAAACGAACGAAATGGCTAGCTGAATTTTTTCTTTTTTTTTCATATTTATTTAAAGCATGTTGCTCTAATGACGCAGACTCAAGGTGATAATATCATGATGACAGATCGTAATGTTAGGTAACAGTGTTAATCACTCTTCTTTTAAGGAGCGATAATGACTTGTTTCAGCAACAGCTAGACAGATTTTGCACTTTATAAGATCAAAACACTCTTTTCTATTCATTTTAACGCCACTTACCCGGGCCTTCTCCCCAAAGTATTAAGGTGGCTGCGAACGAGTGCTTGCTTCAACTTTTCTACTATGCTTCGCACAGCAAACATTTCGGATGGAATGAGGGAACAGATTGTGAAAGCTTTATGGAACAAAAGATCAAAATTTGCTTCCGTTAACAATTAGTCATCAGTGTTTTTGTTTCAATACAAAAGAAGAAATTAGCAAGAACAGTTTATTTTTGCATGAACACGGTATATTTGCCATTATATCCAAGGAAATGTTTCATTGCTTGGTTTTCTTGTCACACAATAAACAATCAATCGACTTGACGTTATGATCTGGGTGCTAATTTTGATGAAGTCAGCAATATTCATCGTCATCCTTGAAAATTAGTTACTTGCTTTAAACTGTGTGGAACATGCATCACATGGATATATACTATACAAAGTGGAAATTATCTGCTCTTCCCCAAGCGGCTAAACCGCGAGTTGACTTTGTTGAGGGGACAATGGACAATAAAAAGGTCCATCCGAGAAAGTACATCCTTGACAAGATCGAACTCAAGGATAACGAAGAAACGCAAAAAGAAAGAAATGAAATAAGGTCCGCTTTTGGTGTTGACAGTATAGTCGAAGAAAAATCCGACGACAAATCAACTAGTGTCTTAACACACAGAAAGAGTTGGGTCGCAGTTGGCCACAAAACTACGGCAAATACAAAAGAGGTCTTTCTCAGACGACTGGTGATCGCCTTAGTAACACTGGTGTTCTTGCTAGTAGTCACAAATGTTACCTTGTTGGTAATTTTTCTGAAAACCAAATGCAAGGAACCGAAAGAAACAGGAACCGTTAGCCATCAAGGTAAATAACTTTAAATTTCTTGGAAGTCATTGGCCTGGTCGAGTAGTTCTTTTTGCGCATAAGCAATTTTCCAGGATTAATGCTATAGTGATTTGTATATTGCTTAATATTTAAAGTGGTTGCTGTGTTTTGGAAATTCACTTTAAGTTAGGCTAGTGTCCGTCGATACTAGCCCTTTCAAGTTGCAGGCGCATGCTCGTCCCACAGTGAAAACGGTTCTAACCGGTGTTCTACTTGTGAACAATCCAGTCCAGAGTCAATAGGTTTTATCAACTCAAAAATAACACCTTTTTGTTGGACAAGATGATTTAAAAGGCATAAACTTGTGCGCATTGTACAACTGTAAGTGAGCTACTGTAGACATAGTCTCAAAGGTTACACAATCAAAAAGAGTTTTCAAATGTTTATAGAATGTGATACATGTATTCGTGAAAACTAAGAAAGAGAATACTTAAGAGCACAGACATATAATTCTCAACTGACTTTTATTTATAAAAAAAAACACCTTTCTTCGATCACCGAATTTTCATGGGCAGTGCATGTTTGAAATCGTTCTCGGGTTTTGAGTCCTTTCAGTAGTGACTGATAATTGGTCTTAGTGGTCGCTCGGTTCAATATGAAAGCCCCATAGATTTCATAGTGCTATGATAGCTTGTTACTCGCCTATTATTAAGACTGATGCTTATTTGCCCTCAGCTTCGCTCGAAAAGCTTCAAGAAAGTGTTGCAAATGAGGCATTGGCCAGGCTAAACTCCCTCGAAGTAAATATGACCAGCCTACAGCAGAAATTTGTAAGTTAATTTTTGGTGCTCTTTACATAGGAAATGTGTCATCACATAGTACACCTATACCCAGTAGCAATTTATTATAGTCAGCTTTTCATGGGTATTATTCATTGGGTAGAATTCATATCTTGATCAGACAGCCTGACAAACTTAAAGTTTCCATTGTATTTAGGAGACCGTCGTTGGATGCCACTGGTATTTAGTTCCACGTGCCTTACTAATAAAAATGCGCTTAGTAGTATGATTAAAGAGTTGAAATATTGCATCTAAAAATGCTTTCAAGAAGTAACATATAAAGATCAGTTAAGTATAGCGAGCGTCGCAGAGAGTTCCCTTCAGTTTTATACTTATAATCCGTCCATGTGCATGTTAAAGCTCCCAGGTGATCTGTGACGTCACTGCGGGGGCCTGGGAAAAGAAATTTTAATGCCGTATCCCATAAACCAAAGCTGACGGGAACAGATTGAATTGAATTGAATTGGTGCGCGCGTTGGTTTATGGGATACGGCATTAAAATTTCTTTCCCCAGGCCCCCGCAATGACGTCACAGATCACCTGGTCAGCACTTGGGAATCAAAGAATACTTTCTACGTCGGCAGTTGTGTCCGGTTGAGCTTTATGTCAAGGTTGAGTCGAATTTTCAAGCATCAACACGTTAAACTATAAAAAAACTTAAACATCCTTATAGTTTTGTAAATTAAACTCATTTTATGTTCTTTGAACGATAAAGTTCACTCAACATACTGCTAAATTGTATTAGTGTCGGTTTCTTTTTACAAGGGCGTACTTTTACATGTTGTTTTTGTTTTTAGATGGAGAATATAAGCGAGAGGCTTAATATCATTAATACAAGTTTCTTTCAAGATTTGATGTCAGTGGAAACAACTTTTGAATCAAAGGTAAGTGCTGACCCTACCAATGTTTCTCTGTTCACAGTTTTGCTTGTTGTGGGGGCTTTTCAAATAGTGATGGACTTGTAGAGTTTTTCTTTTTTTTTTTTTGCAAGATTACTGCTAATTTAATACTCTAACTTTTATGGGCAGCCGGCATGTACAAACTACCCACTAGAAGCAGGAACTGATAAGTAGCTGACAGTAACATTTAATAGTCAGAGCTCTGTTTTTTCTCTTTTTCTTCACCCAAACCTGAAGGCCTATTCACAGGCTCCTTATTATGTGGTCAAGTAAGTATCGGCTTCGAACTGCCAGTCATTTGATTTCGGAAGTCCAACGCACCTTGACAATACCAGTGGAGCTTTTGTGCCAACTCACGGAAAAGAAAAAGGAAAGTAAAAGGTATAAATCAATACTAACCTTTGAATCAAAAGTTGTTCTCTCAGAAGACACTCGCCAAAAAAACTTCCATGAATTGCACTTACGGAAGCATCAAGCCTCTTGCTGATATTCTTGAGATGAAAAAGTATTAAAAATAACGTTCTACGACGACATAAACTGTATTATGGCATTAGGGCTTTGAACTACCTAAAACTCATTTATCTCATTCAAGCTAGGTCCATGAAGAGCCGGAATAACTGGACCGTCGTTATCTTTAAATCTCGACTTAAAACCTATTTTTTTAAGAAGTGTTTTTTATAGTTTGTAACTTAGTTTATTTTATTCTCATGGTAATGTATTTTCGTTTTCTTTTCAACATATGATTGTAAAGTGCTATTGATCAGCACATGTAAATACGCGCTATATAAATTGGTTAAATTATTATTATTATTACTATTGCAGCTCGACAATTACCTGTTATAAAGTGATTAAATTCTTTGCCGATATGATTCTTTTCAGATCCAAAACATCAGCAAAGCCACAGGTCCTCCCGGCCTTCCAGGCTCCCCAGGCCCCCCAGGTCATAATGGATCAAAAGGTGACACAGGCCCACAAGGAGCTAAAGGTGCACAGGGAGACCAAGGTATTCAGGGCAATAAAGGAGAACCTGGTCTCAAAGGTGATGCTGGGATAAACGGTGCGAATGGTGTCAATGGATCTAAAGGTGATCAGGGTCCTCCAGGGGAGAAGGGAGATCCTGGAGTGAAAGGTGATGCAGGCGCAGATGGTACTGATGGTGCTGCTGGACAAAAGGGTGATACAGGTGTTCAGGGTGACAAAGGAGAATCAGGGGCTAAAGGACCAAAAGGAGAAATGGGAGAAATAGGACCACAAGGACCTCAAGGAGCTGGAAATTTAAGCCTGTGCAGTTATAAGGAGATGCAAGGAAATACGACTACACCTACCGCGTCTGCAATTGCTGAAGCTGAAGTAATAGAAGCACTGGTAAGTTGGCTTTTTTCGTGTTTCTTCCATTTCATTTCTAGCCCCGAGTACGTGCCATGGTGACCATGTATGTGTCCTGTAGAGTTTGAAAAAGGCCATAAGCGATATTCACCACAACATCCATCTCTCTAACGCAATTTTGTGACAAAGATTACAGTACACTATTAAAGGCTTAGCTTAGCACGTAACTTGTTTTACTTCGTACGTTTAACAGGGGTCTCTTACAGGGAAGTTTCAGTTGCCTTGACTACTCTTTAATTACCTAAGGCGCTAAAATATTTAATGGCTTAAAGCAATCCGATTGGAGATTAACTGCCTACATTTCAAGTTTCTAATATCTTATTGTTGTTGCGTCACGCAGGAAAAAAGAATTCTGGGCGTTTCCTGCTCTACAAACAACGCTGCAGAGTATAATCTCCAAAAAATTCAAAGTGGACCTCAGAATAAATATCTTTGCACGTGCAGGGGACAGTCATCCTTATTTTTTGCTATTCCGATGTGGTGCAAGATTCATTACTGGGAATGTCCATTAACAAGGTAAATCACATTGGTCGTCTTCAAGGGGAATCAGCCAGCATTACTGAAAGAATCTATTGGAGTGAAAAGGATTTGAGTGGCTATTTTCTTGACACAGCGAAAGCTGTTAATCTAATTAATCCCGCCACGTAAGGGAATCCGCATTGTGGAATCTGGGAAATTTTGCCTGGGCTTTGGAATCCGAAATACAGCTCCAGGAATCCGGGATCTTTTGCGTGGAATCCAGAATCCAAAACTGTCTTGGATTTCCATATATGGGACGATGTAGCTTTCAACGATACCGAGGGTCCCCAATAGGGTTCTTCAATCCCGTAATCCCGACCCAAAATTTCGTGCAATCCCGTAATCCCGAGGGTTATTTTTGGCATCCCACCTCTCGAGTATACTTTCAATCCCGAATCTCGCCCCGATTTTGCTTTGAATTCCCGAATCCCGAGCTTCAAATAAGGGAAATCCCGGATCCCGAAAAACCTATTGGTGACCCTCGATACCTTGACAAAATTCGAGCTGCTACGTTTGGATCATGATGTTTACACCGTTTGAAATTTTTGATAAAAAACCGTTTTAAGCTTGTTTCAATAATCCGGATACCGCTACACACGGGCGGGAGTTTGTGTTGTCGATAGTTTGTAATGGTGCGAGTAACGAAGGCAAGAGATGAATTTTAACTAGTATATGAAATAAATTGAACTCTGTTAGTGACACCACTTTCTCACACTAAACTTCTACCGTATTGTACTAAGTTATAAAGAAAATCTGCCAAGCTATCAGCTGGTAGATAAGTGCCGGGCAAGGAAATCCTTCCTTCAGGCAAAGCTTCAGAGGAATTCTTCGCGGGTCAACAGAAAACTTCTCACTTAATTTGCAACCATGAAAACTCAGTCGGTACAATTCAATAAACGAGGACATTAAGTAAAACCCTTTCCTTTGACAACGGAAACAGGGGACTAGATCTAACTGGTTTTTTTTTTCTACTTTGTATTCCTTTTATTATAGCATGTAAATATCGCTGAAAAGAATTAATTTACACATTTATGTAAATACCTAAAAGAAAATAATGTAAATAAAGTTTTTGTTGTAATCGTTGCAATTGTTGACATTTTTAGATATTCAGGGTTGTACGGGATGGGCAAGAAACTCCCGCCGCTAACCTCTAGACCTCCCGTTAAACGTTTTCAGGACAACCAAACAGTCGACTTACTTAAATCTAAAAAATCTTTTCAAAGCTTGTAAACATATTATCTGGTACAAATGTCAGTAAAGTATCATTTGTTGTACCGAGATTCATGGTAACCATTGCACTTTGTGCCGACACTCTAGCATTGGTCCTTTTGGTCTCTATTTTTGGGAGACGCTCATTCACAAATAATGGCAGACATATTATTATCGTCATCATAAACTGTTCCCTCTCACAGAGAACTCCTTGCTGGTGAGAATTATCAACGGTAAGCCGTCTGGAAATAAAGCGCCTATATGGGAGACAACGAGAAATTATACAGAAAACGACAAAAGCACAGGGCAATTTTCCTTTGAAATACGTAGTTACAGCCAAACAGGCCGCCGGCGACCAACAAAATCCAACCAAATATACACACCGTTTAGGTTGAGAATTGGTTACAGTCTCAAAAGATCTAAAATAAGGGGTCTGGGCCCAATTGAATAAACCTTTTACAAGAGCAATTTTTAATTGTTGTTTGAGAGTCTGAGAACAACACTTGTAAATTTATATACTTGTAAAAGTTTTATTAACCTTCAGTAACCCTTGGTTTCAAGGAGAGAAGTAATATCGCCTATCTCGTAGAGTGAGACAGTCCCTCGTCAGCGAAACAGCTTCAAACAGGGAAGAGCGATTGAGGTAGGCAGGGCGATAGCCGAAGGACAAAATTTCACACGATTAGCCCATGAAATGAAGCTGAGCCTGAGGGATTGCTGACAATGCCAACCCAGATAATGACTAATTAATTTTTAATTCTAGTGTTGAAGGTTTGACTTCAAATAAAGCATAAACTATTTGTTTCTGAACTGCATTTGATACCTTAAAAGAGTTAAAATGAATTTAGGCCACGCCCACAAAAGGAGATTATGACATCTTTTAGAGATCTTTTTGAAGTTATAAATTCATGGCGAATACTCACGCCACTACTATAGGGAAGTACTCCCCTCCCTTTCCCCCTTGAGAAAAGTGTGAACAACCAGTACACGTACCTTCGGTAACAATTGTGTTTATATAATATTCAGTATTCTTACAATTGTTTTAACGTGTTAATTTCACATTAACTTTACACTTGAATATGACGGTATATTTACATCATCAAAAATTTCTTAACTAAGACAATATGTACAGAAATTGAAGGCACGCCTTTGCTTTCTGCGTTCATATGACCAAATGGCCAAATTTCTTAAAAGTTTTGGAAAGGAGTCAATTAGAGCGATTTTTGTATGACTTGAAATGAAAACGCGCAAACAAAACAGAAACAAAAAACGAACGGAAACAGCGATTTTATTGGTTTACCGAACAGATACAAACACGCGTGGCTTTTGGTTGGTTAAGCGAACGCTCTGGTGAAAAAACTTCATGCCCGAGAACTTTCTAGAAATCAACCGATACTTCGCTTTGACGTCACACTGCAACGCGATTGGCCAACCATCAATGCCTCCTCCATATTAGGGTTTTCTTTGGCGGGAAAACGAAGAGATCATGTTTTTTATCTTTTCATCCATTGGCTGATAAAACAAATAACGAACACTTACCGAAACCATTTTTCAAGGTCATATGAAAATCGCTCTATTACGTACTGTAGACTAAAGATAACCAAAGAGCTACCTTATTTTTCTTGGTACTAAGAATAGGCAGTGTAAACTCGAGATAAACGTTAATTAACGGTCGGTTATTTAAACGACGTCTAACTTAGATCGCGGTTTAGGAAATCTTTGAAGCTCCAGATCTCGTTCTTACTGGACTATTTTACGAAGGCAAATGCTTTTCTAGTCTACAGACTGTACTTTATATATACGCTTCAATGAAACTGTTCGCGATAAGTGGTGTTTACATAAAAGCGTTCGCCAAGCTGAAAATAGCTTAGAACGGGTTTTGTTAAACACCGGCTAAACTCCGTTCAAATCAAATGATATCTGGCAGGAGTTCCCACAAGTTTTTGCCAGTCAGCCCTTGTCTGATTTGAATTTTTATTTATTGCATTTTCCCATGTTTTTAAAGATTGATTAAAACTTGTGATTTTATTTGTAGAAAACTTTTCATTGTGTTTCCTGCCATTTTGAACCATTGAATAGGCTGATAGTAATGTCATATCAAAAGCAAAAGATCACAAACATGTTCCTGGCTTTTTATACATTACGGTGGAATCATAAGAATTAAGTTATGTAAACTACGGTAAATTCTGTATTGAGGTAATAAATAGAAAACATCGTATTTTCGCCATTAAAAATAAATGGAAGTAAGACACTCCAAAAATATAATTATGGATTATCCATATCACAATTTATAAATAGTGGTAATTGAACTGAGTGGAGTGCAATTTGGTCGGAAATCATACGCGTGATTTCAGACCAAAATTGCACGACACGAAGTTCAATTACCACTTTATTACATCCATTTTGAAATCGCAGAACTTAGTCAGTACTAATATTTATCGATCAAGTAGCTGGTTTGTTAAAAAGCCGGAACAAAAAGGCTTTTACATCTCATTTTGTATTCGAAACAGAAATGATGCGATATAGAACAAAAATGGTGCGATTTAAAACAGAAATGATGCGATTTAGAACATGAATGACGTGATTTGGAACAGATGCGATTTAGCCGGAGCCAAAAATGGCGCGATTTGGGAATAAATCACACTGCTGAGAGCCAATCAGATTGCACGGACCGCCAGTGATTTCAAAGTGGATGTAATAAAAAGAAAAAAATCTTGCATGGAGATTTATTGTCGCCATTAAAAAAAATTATAAAATATAATTAGCAAAGGCAACCTGTGTCACCAAGCGATAACCATTATTTCCTTCGAATATATAATTGGACATAACACAACAGGCCTGAAGTGGCCCAGTAGACTGGTGACTAGCTTCTATGCTTTGAATGAGTCTATGAAGATACAAAAGAACCTTTTATCGTGTTCTCAATAAAAAAAACTATTCAAATATACACCTTGTTTGCCTTGTGCTCTTGTGATATCAGATACACATACACTGTACATGTGGTTGGAAAAGTACGTTCTCAAATCAAATCAAAATTTAACCTATTAAGGCTACCTTTTTCTCTATGGTTCTAACTCTGGTAACCTTTAGTTTACTGTATACTGGTTTAACCTGAGGACGGTTAGTCAACTGATTTTAATATAATGGCACTTATTAATCTATTCCCAGGGCCATGGTGATATACGACGGTAACATAGAGCAAATATATAGCACCTTTCGCCGGGGTGTCTACATGCCGTAGCCACAGTGAAACTGTCAAAGTGAATAATTGTACAGTAAAGGGAATAATTTCTGAATTTCCATTTCAGTTCTACCATGTTGCCAAGTCCCCCAGATTTAGGGCGCATTCCAAACGTCAGAACTGGCCACCCAGACAAGCATTAAACAGGGTTTTTTAAAGAGTTTTTCGCTTACGACTGTCGTGCATATCATTGTAGAATAAAGCAGGATCTGGCGTGAAACTTTTGATTGATAGTGGAATTCTTTTTACGAACTGACTAAGTCTGGCCAACCAATTCTGACTTATGGTGCATCCTTAGAATCTCTAAACTGCGGCAAAACAGTGACATTTCTAAGTCCGGACCTCTTCCAGAAAGAGGTTCATTGAGTGATACAGTCTCCCTTTCGTTTCTCAAACTCTCATACGTCTCTTTCTACGTCAATTCATCCTTTCTCAAAAACGATAATAGAGACTGTGGTAGGTCCCTTAACACGGTACAAAAACGCACTGGGACAGGACAAACAAAGAGCTTACACCACTTATAGTGGTAATAGCTTCGTTATACTCTCCCAGTGCGTCTCCAAAGGGCCGATTAGAAGTCTGAAGACGTCTGGAATGCTAACTAAAATGTTTCAAGATACAGCTGCATGTGACATGCGTACCTATGTAGTTAGAGGGCATTCCCAGTAGTGAACTTTGCACCACATTGGACTGTCTTGAAATAAGGTTGATTTACCTTTGCAAGTGCAAAGATACTTGTATTGTTGTCCATCATGTACTCTTTGTAGATTGTACTCTTTAGCGTTGTTTGTAGAGCAGGAAACGCCCAGAATTTTCTTGCCCTGCACATCAAGAATAAAATTACAGAAGAAAATGTATTATTCATTACAACAACAACAATAAATAATGATGATAACAAAATTTACGAGAGTTGATTACAGTATAAAATGTGCGTCATATAAACTTCACTTTAAGTACAAAATTGTTAACTCCGCCTGTGAGTGTGCACTTTTTCTTTCACATATACATATTACAATGCTACTACAACTAAAACGTAAGCTGTGACCTCAAACTTTTAATATTTTCAATGGATTCATAATTGAGTAAATAGCTATAATAATAATTATATAACCTTAGTGTTTTTTATTAGTCGTTACGCATGCGCCGAAATTAATTACTTAAGAATTAATTAATTATTAAGAATAACTTAAAAATTAATTAACTTAAAATTAATTAATTACTTTCTTGCTTCCTTTGGTAGTCAGATTACGTCATTTAGTTATGTTTGCTGGCATTCACATTTGAGTATTCCATATATATTGGGATATATGTAACAACTATGCTTAGGGAATTTTTCAGACCTTATGAGAAAAACAGGGAAGCATTGCCAATCACCATAGCACTAGAGTAAGCGAGGGTAGTTGCTTATTTCCTCTAGCATAGCATAGCGAGCAAAATACGCGACAGCCCGTGAAAATCCCCACCCACAAAAAAGCGTCGTGGGGTAGAGGAGGGAAACACTTTCCCCTGCCTGTTACCTTTCCTGTCATTTTTCATGCGCGCGTGCGTATCATTAATCGCTCTATTATTCCCGATGAAATAAGGAATACTACTCATAGTCTTCAACGCTACACAATTTGCAAATGTTAAATGTACTTGAAATGGTAAAAGAAATGAAATGACTGACCGCTGTCTCAGAAACGTCAGCATCGGTAGTTGCAAAATCACCAGGTGAAACAGTAGTTCCTTGTTTCTCTTTATAACTACACTGGCTGAAGTTTCCTGCTCCTTGAGGCCCCTGTGGTCCTGTTTCTCCTTTACTTCCTTGGGGACCTTGATTCCCTGGTTCTCCTTTGTCACCCTGCGGGCCTGTATCACCTTTTAGCCCAGCAGCACCGTCGGTACCATTAGGTCCCCGGTCGCCTTTGACCCCAGTATTTCCTTTGTCCCCTTGAATACCTGGGTCTCCCTTTGATCCCAAGGATCCTATAGGACCTGTGTCACCTTTTGATCCATTAACACCTGGTGGCCCTGTGGGGCCCTGCAACTTGCTTATACTTTGGACCTGGAAAATCAATTCATCATAAATGCACTTTTTATTTTAATCAGAGACAACCAGTAGAGCAACATATTCTTGTAACATTTAACATAACACTAGAAGTGTGAATTTTTTCGTCTACCAAAAGGTTTACGATTAATGCGAACATTGAATCAGCAATAAAAAAATTACCTGAGCGCTCAGAGAACCGTTGATTGTGTTAAGAAGTGTTTGAAGCGAATTGTCAGCATCTATGAGGTTTTGAGCAGTCCTGTTTAACTGTAAAATAAAATATGTAACGGCAAAGTTAGTCAATCAACAAAGTGTTGGTATCTACCCACAGGAGAGCGAAAATAGAACTCCGGATGAATTCTGCTGAAGAAGATCGGATAAAAGTTGTCGTTTACACTACGACTTCGTTGTAGTTCTTTTTCAATTAGATAAGGTAAATTATTGAAATTCAGCTTTCAAGTAATGAAAAACTTGAATTTAGCAGGTGGGATACCGTATACGCTTAGAACCGACACGGCGTATCATTGAAATAATTACTAATGAATTAAGCCTATATGACGCTTAATATATTAATAGAGCGATTTTCGTATGATCTTGAAAAAAGGTTTCGGTAAGTGTTCGTTCTTTGTTTCATCAGCCAATGGATGAGAAGATCAAAACATGGTCTCTTTGTTTTCCCGCCAAAGAAACCCTAATATGGAGAAGGCATTGTTCGATTGGCCAATCGTGTTGTGGTATGACGTCAAAGCGAAGTATCGGTTGATTTCTAGAAAGTTCTCGGGCATGAAGTTTTTTCACCTGAGCATTCGCTTAACCAATGAAAAGCCGGACGCGTTTGTCTGTCCGTTCGATGAACCAATCAAATCGCTCTATTTCCGTTCGCTTGTCGTTTCTGTTTTGTTCGCGCGCTTTCATTTCAAGGTCATACGAAAATCGCTCTATTAATATACGGTGTCATGTCTAACGACCGTACGGACGAAAATTAATGTAGATGTAGATGTAGAGCATAAAGTAAAATAACCTTCTGAACTTTTTAGACTATATTTAGTTAATATAGTGCACTATAATTATTCAGATAGTTGACGTGTCATGGAATCGGAGACCAGGATATAAAAAAATAATTTTACAAACACTTGCCTTTGAGTCAAAACTTGTCTTCACTTCACTCAACTCTCCAAAGAAACTGACATTAAGAGCACTCACAGATGCATCAAGCCTTTGACTTATATTCTGAATCTACAAAATAAGGAGTGACAATTAGTATACGGCCACGACAGCGACGAAAACAAAAACGTCAAATGCGACAGAAATGAACTGCGCTTTGCCGCAACTTAAACCTAGTTTTTAACATCAAAAACAGCTAAACTCAAAATTGTTTCCAAAACAACTGTTACTATACACAGCACCGTTATAGGCACTTGAATCCCTGGGAAGAGTCTAAAGATCTTAAGCAAATTTTCATTGACCGAAAACATTCAGTTTATTTAGTGTCGATGGTTTTGTACTTAATTTTTTTAAAATACAATACATCTTTTCATAGAGATCTGTACAATTGTATATCTTAACAAAAGACTTCATACAAATGGGTCATAATTCTTGTGTTTAACCCACCGTATTTGGTGACAGTCAAAGATAACTTACTTACCATGTTAATGGAGTCCTGTGTTCCACTCTGTATTTGTAACAGTTTATCGTTTGTGCCATTTATGTCTCTGTTTGTGTTAGTTAGATCCCCTTTGGTTCCTTGTATGTCTTGCTGTACTAAGTTCTGTTAGATTTGAATCATAAGATTTAGAAGAAAGAAGTAATTCCATTGATTACTAATATTCATTGAAAGGCATTTCACAAGTTACTGTAGTCTGCAATTAGAATATGCAAGGATAAATTGAGTGGTTCCAAAAAATATTGGTATCATCTCGAAGATGGTCGTTTTTGAGATAAGACTCCTTCCCAATAGCCTCACGAGTAGGAGCTTACCGGAGCCCATAATGATGATGATGATGGTAATGTAGGAGCTGTTCGTAAGGTCTCTCCTAATTCGTCGCAGGAAACAAAGACAAGTCATTTTTCAAATTTTTTAGTATTGCATGGTTGGGGTCAGGGAAACGCACCATTGGTGACTTCTCTTCCGAGCAGCTGCTACATGACCCGATGATGATGATGATGATGATGATGGTGTTGGTGATGACAATGACGACGATGATGATGATGATGATGATGATGGTGTTGGGGATGACAATGACGACGATGATGACGATGATGATGATGGTGTTGGTGATGACAATGACGACGATGATGATGATAACGATGATAATGATGGTGTTGGTGATGGTGATGACAATGACGACGATGATGATGATGGTGTTGGTGATGGTGATGACAATGACGACTATGATGATGATGATGACGATGATGATGATGGTGTTGGTGATGGTGATGACAATGACGACTATGATGATGACGATGATGATGATGGTGTTGGTGATGACAACGACGACGACGATGATGATGATGATGGTAGTGGTGGTGGTGGTGATCATGAACGAGTAACTTGGGAATTTTCAGAAAGGTAATTGTTCGAGAGGCTTGTCAAGATACTTTAAACAAAGAGTGAATGACTTGACACTTACCATAAATGCTTTGATCCACGAAAGGTTCGCCTTCAGTTCATTGATTTTGTTCTCAACTGATGAGACGTCAGGCGGTGAAAACACTCCACTATCTGGCTTAACTGTACTCTGAGAACCACTTAATTGTTGCCCAGAAGGAACTGTGGCTACTGAAATAATAAAATACAAAACAATCAACTCTCTCACGTTTGGGAGAGTAACTAAGAATGTCCTATATAGAGTAAAGAATAGTAAGGACTAAAGTTAGGTGTCCTTTTTAATAACGGGCTGTCTGACTTATAGAGGTGTCTGTTAAAAGACAGTCGACTGTACAGAAGATTTGTTGAGATTATTTTAGTCACAACATTCTGTAAAAATCGTAAAGAAAATATTCTGTGATGTTATTATCATGTAGTCAAACAGTCACAACAATGTCACGACAAAAACGAATAAAGCAATTTTTATCACAACAAAAGCGAAAAATTATTTTTGAGTAGCCTCACAGGTATTCCTTTAGAGCAAAAGCGGCAACAAACAATTAGTAAACAATCGACTCTCGCGGAACGTGCACCTATTAGTTGTACAATCTTGAGGTGAAATGACCAAATTTCATGTTTTCTTGAGAACGTGAACGGCAAAGCGATACATTTTTCTATAGAGTGTTTTCACATGACGTCACGGCGGTCATGTTGGTGTCCCAAAACAATGAAACGGCGGCCATGTTGGTGTCCCAAACCAGTCCTGTGGGAGTTAAACTCTTTTCTTATGCAAACGCTTTCTTTTGTTCCAATAAATTTGCATAGATCCTGGCCACGTGAGTGAAAACACTCAAAATCTATCTAAGCACTACTCCCTTATATAAGCCATATTGGAATGTGCCGCCCCAAAGGGTCGGGTTTTTGCACCGTTTTGGTCTGAAAACGGGTCTAGAATTTGCTCATTTTGGTCTGGAATCGGGTATGGTTTTCGAGGGAATTACGGGAGTGTATGAACCCATTTAATTCCAAATGAGTAAAAAAAGAAAGAGAAATATGCGAATTAGAAATGGAATTTAAGAAATCTTTTTTGTTGCTGTTCTGATCGAAGTAATGATGACATAATTACCTAGATGCCGGGTCTAAAAACTGGTATGGATTTTACAGGAAAACCGGGAGGCACACCCCACCAAGAATTCCCAGGAGTACCCCCTGGGGGGCTCAGAAGCTGTCTCCTCTCTACGTCCTCTACAACTCTAGCCTAATTAATTTCCCGAGTTTTATAAACAGGGCTTCTTGGACTAACTGCGAAAAAAGAATGTAAGGGCGCGTAAACAGTTTTTCAGTGACGATTTCGTTGATCATGTAGCCGCAGTTATCAGATCGTAAGGTCCATTTTGTGTGCGCTAAAATATAATAAGAAATGGTAACAGGACTGAGTGGAGTCCAATTCGGTCTGTAATCATACGAGTGATTAACAAAATCGGACGACCGCGTAGCGGGAGTCCGATTTGTTTAATCACAAGTATGATTACAGACCGAATTGGACGACACGAAGTTCTGTTACCAATTAATCATAACTTTAACAAAATTTGTATTTTAATTAGGCTATTTCTTAAATCAAAACACACGAAACTCGAAATTTTGTTTTGCTAGCAGTGAAAAAAACGCCATTTAACGCGCGCTTTATGGCGCGTACTGTCCAATTACTTAGGCATGACGCGTACTGTCCTATTAAACTGTCCAATTAAGGCTGAAATCAGGGCAGTTGATAGCCAATCAGATTTGACAATTTTGTTATAGTTATGATTATAATAATAATAATAATAATACTTATCATTTATATTGCGCAAATTAACATACCTGAATATGATCAAATGCGCATAAAGAACTGCAAATGTCCCGGGACAGGTACTAGAATCCCTTTCTTCCTACTTAAAATTTCCCATTTGATCTCTAATTAATTCACCCACTTTCTTAAAGCACCCACGCATAAACTGTTTAAACAATATTAGGGTGGACGAAACTCTCTTTGTATTAACAAAAAGGAAGGATACAAGGCGCATTTTTGCCGAGCCGCAAATGCTATTTCATGGAGAACGTGCTCACTTGGTAGTACAGTTTGCGTACTAACAACACAGGCACTTTCTATGATATAACGCGGCCCTCTGTATGCAAGTCTAATATAGCAGGAAACAAGACAATAAAGTTTAAAATTTTAAAAATCCGAACCTACGATTTAATTCCAGTCACATATTGTACGTTGGAAAATCAAACAAAACGTTGATAAGAAGATCAAATTCTCTTTACTTATGAAAGCAATGTAAACGTTTTTGATGGTAAGGAACTTTACATCGTTATAGACTGAAACAAATGAAGTATATTATGTAAATGTTTGAACTGCAGATGTCATCTTTTGTTAACGTTCAAATAATATTTAAAGCATTTTTGACGTTCTTTCTATTATGGCCGTGCACATGCTAGTGCGTAGGATATAAGTAGGGAGAACAGTATGTTTTAATAGAGAATTCAAGGACTCAATTATTTATATTCAACGACAGTTTCTTAAATGAAATAATGTGAAATGTTTAGCATCCTTATAGAATGCCCGACCATTTGATTTTTTAATTTCTATGGTTACCCTAAGGGCTCAATGTAATTCAAAGTGTCTAGTGCCGGCGTTGTATTAATTATTCAATAGTCGAACCATGGTGTGGTGTGATCGGACTCGCGAACGACGTCGTTTAGAACTTGAACCAATCGATGATATAGTGAAAAATGTTTTGGGGATTACGAAGCTGAAATATTCATGTAAAAGTATACTTTGTAAAACGTCGACTGCTTGGCTTTTCGTAAGTAAAAGATTATACTTACCCTTTTTACTATAGCTTCCTGGTTCCGTGTTCACACACGCACATCTTTCCACTGCCGGCCCAACCTTGCCCAGCATCATAAGAACCACTAATATCAAAGCCGTGACCGAAGTTAGAAGGACGAAAAATAAAATGCATCGATTTAAACACGATTCCCTCGTGTAGGAGTCCGAATAATCAGACGATTCTGATATGTCTCTTTTCCTGGTAACACGCAATTCTTTAAGTGGAACATGAGGTTCATAAAGGTCATTAAAGCGTTTTCGCCGGTTTTTTTCTCCAGCTCCCTGTAGTGCTCGAACCTGATCACTGAGACCCGAAGGATCCTCGTAGTGATGGCCTTTTTCTTCATCAATTTCCCGCGGAGGCTTTGCCAGCAAACGCGTGTGCGATGAACGCGGTGACTCGAAACGAACATCACACGTATCAACGGGACTAAAATCTCGCTGAGGATGTCGTCCGAAACTTGTCATCATCAGTCTTTTTGTTTTACGTATCTCTCTTCTGAGAAATTCACGGCAAATCCTTTAACCACGTGAAAGTTTCGTAAGTGATCTTCGATAGTTGGATACCAACCCAAACAATACAACACCTACTACGCGCGACTGAAAAGACATGAATTTCTTATGCGTATGACTGAATAAATTGGCGACGTCAGACTATTACCCGCCAAAACAGTAGTCGCTGATTGGCTTGATCTAATCACTGTTTTCCCTCGAGAGAGGCTGGCAGAGGCGCAACGTGTACACAACACAATTGAGTAATACGTCATCATTCACGGTCGACAGGTGATTCCTAAGAGATCAATACTAGATTTTTTCAGAAAGGACAATGATGAATTTGTGTATTTTTGAAAACAGAGACAGTGGTTGCGCGATCACAAACCCAAATACCCCTGTTCAAAGTTTCTTTAATTGAAAAGAAAATGAAAGTTCTCGTAAGTGGTCGACGAACCTAACCTGTCACGCAGTGTAAATATTCAAACGCGTTCTTCATGTAGTGTGCCGATCCGCACATTCACGTCGCAATTTTTACATTCAAGTTTACCTTGCGAAGTGTCAGTTTCTATGAACGATGAACACGTAATGCTATCATTTTAGAAAGACTAAAATATCGGCAGCAGCGATTGGGGTGTAAATATTATATTTTATGCACAGTCCGGCAGGACCGAAAAGAGTTTTGATTCATGAACCTTCAAGAGCGAACACTACAAAACGTTGTTCTAAATGCGACATAAAGCAACTCTTGGAAAAAATGTTGCTAGTTTAAGAATTCAACCACAGGAAGGCGGAAGACGAAAGCAAACGGATTTGTCTGCCGGAGGATTTCAACTTTTAGCCGGCTGAGAATGATTAGCATATACGAGTACTAAATAAACACCGAATAAATTATCCATCTTAGAACACGTGCTTTACATCTTGTGTAAAACTGGAAATACGGAGCCTTACGCTCTTTGAAAGTGAGTGGGTTTCGAATGCATGTAAAAAGGAACGTTTACTATTAATAGTACTTCTGGCGTATATATAGCCAATGACAAGACGGGCCGAAAGAATCCATCTGGATTCAAAAAACTCAAGCGAAGTTTTATTTTGCTGTAACTTCCTTTTCAAATAAATCTTTAAGTTGAGCTGATGGCCTTTAATTTCTCCTATTGAAAAGACACAAATTGACACAGGCCAGGATGTTCATGGGTTAAACTTTTTTATAGCGTGAAACTTTCTCTTTTTTGGGTCTGTACCAAAATACTGCATTCAGAATGCTAATTTATCTCGCATAACTTTAAGTCTTGAATTTCCGATATCGTGTGGCACTTCATTTTTGCGGATCCTAATTTTTGCGATTTTCCAGTGCGGGTTTCCAAAAATATGATCTGTTATTCCGCAAAAATATAATCCGCCAAAATCAAATTCATGGTAAAAATGACGCAGTTTCGAGAATTTTAATTTTGGTTACGTATAAACATAAAATGATCCTTGGACTTTATAACAATCAACCACACAAGAGTAGGTATTGATTGTAATAAAATGAACCAACTGTTACATTTATTCTACAAAGGAATTTAGTCTTCGATTGTTCTTTTAAGAAAAAGCCATGATATTATGTTCATCTAGTCGCTCCATTTTTAACATGCGTCACATAAACTGCTGTCAAACATGGATGTTTGATATACTAAAAGAACAGATGGCTAATCCCGAATGGGGAAATAAGCACGAATATGTCACATGACTAAGGAAGTTATAAAACTCGTTAAATGATTACTGAAGATCGGTCTCGGGGCGCCGCGTATTAGCGTGCATGTACAGAGACCCCGAGCACGAAACCGTTCACGACATTAAAGTTATGCGAAGTATAAATATTACTTATGCGATGCGAAACAAATATTTTACTCTCTCAAATCGACAGTAACATTCAGTCGTACACCACCTTACAGCGCCTGGCAACAAATAAGGCTCCGAGAAAACTCTGGAAAATACCTCGAAAGCCATTCGATGTCAACGACAATTGAACATCCTGATTCATCCTCAATTTAGAACACTGGCCAAAAAATTTACAAACTTTGAAGTTCATCATGCCTTTAAAGTTAGTTAGAGTCACCTAATGAATTGCGGGTTGATGGCCTAAAAGAAAGACATTTAAGCGTTTGCAAGAACAAGACAAAACACAGCATAAATGTATATTGTAGATTATACAATTAATTCATTCGAGTTTTTTAAAACCGTTTTTTATTGCAAATATTAGACTTTCCGCTCTTTTACTATGTACTATTGTTTTTTCTTTTTGATCTTGAAATAATTTATTACTGCACATAGGTTTATACCAGTCTATTTTGTTGTTGTTGTTGTTTTTTGTTTTTTTCATTCTGAGTCGATCTATTTTGTTGCAGTATAAATAACGCGAGTGGCCGGTAAATCTTGGCATGTCACGCGACTGTCTCGTGGAAGCGCAAAATTGGTGGAATTGGACAAGCACGTTGGTAGGTTAAATTATTATTACTACTTGTTTTCTGGCCTTAAGGTGTCGCTCAACAGCACGTATTCAGCCGGTTGCGTAGTTAGCACGAGAAACTCGCGTGATCATCGGTTCAATGAAACCTGTTCCCGCGCGCGGGAAACTACCAATTGCAAAATAGAGTGTAACTTCAATGGGAAAACTTTTCTTCACCCCTTTCGAACCCCTTGTGTCGAGCATCGTGGTAAATAGAGAATAGAACATCGTTTTATAGCTTTCTAAAAAGAGCATGGCATTTGGACAGTAATTATATGAAAACGTTCAAACAGATTTAACTTTTTGTCTCACTTTTCACTTAAAGAAAACGGAAATATAACATCCTACAAAACACAAACAAAATCAAATAGGCTGCTAAGTGAAGGCTTTTGCTTTACAAGTTAAAGTGGAAAAGTTCTTACCTTGTATTTCCTTACAACAACTCGGTCGTAATTCTCCAAGAATGACTAACACGACCAGGGTAAGCGAAGTCAAAGAAACCATCAAAATCAGAAACAAGATAAGTCGGCTGAGGCAAGAATCACCGGCAATGAAGTTGCTAGTACATTGTCTATTTTTCCACGGCTTATGAGCATTCTTTTTCATTTCGGCATTTTTATACAACATGTTGGCTTTTCTCCGTGGTCCAGCACTTTCTGAAGTCCAAGAACTCCTACAGGGCACTAATAGAGACGGCTCATCGTAGTGATGTTGTAGGGGTCCAGTCTCCGAATCCCCGTAAAACGGATTCATCGTTGTAAAGGTTGGCGCGCTGCGGGCCGCCTCTAAATTTCTCAGGGTGTCTTTGTCAATTTCTACCAGTTCTAAATTGTCATAGGCAAGATTAAGAAAGCCCAATTTCTTTGTTGGTTTTGTCAATGAACTAATTTGAAGAATGTTATCTTCGTATCGATTGTGTACGCGATTTTGACGCGTTTTATGTGTCGAAATCATTGATTCACTAATTAATGAAAGCCGGATTAAAACTGACGAAGCTACAAAGTGTTTATATATTAACATACTGCTACGTTTCCACTTGTCCGGTCTGCCAAATGGCAGGCTAACCAACATGGGCTATGTTCTTAATCCGCCTTAAGCAGGCGTTCGCATAGTCACAGTTTTGTAGCTCTCGTGGCATTCTCAAGACCCCGGATTTCTCATCCGTTTTCTTCACCTGAGACACTGTTTAGCAACATGCATTCGGCCTCTAATATACATCAAATAATGCAATGATATGAATAGTATATAGTATTGACTCTTCTAATTTAGTCTTTTTTTGAAACCCAGTTTATACTTCGTCTCTCTTAGTACGCTGCAATTTAAGAGTTCAGCTTTTGCGTTTGTGTGAGTATGGGCTTAGCTTCTACATGTTCAAAGATGAAACATCCCGAAGTCGCTGGCGATGGACAAGAAATAGTTAAGATAAGGCAATAACGTTCCGTCTTTTTTGTTTGTTTGTCTTGTCTTAATTTAATATCCTTTCGAGAAAGTCTGTCATGATGGATGCAAATAAAATGGTCAGCGGTAAAGTTGAGACTCTGAACAATCATAAACAGTTATGAATGACTGAAAGACTGTAAGTAGTTACTGAGTGCGACAAAACAGGCACTTATTATAGTGCCCCAACTGGCTCAGCATCTTCGCAGCAAATTTAGAAGGTTCAGTCATCATTTGCGCATTCTGCGCATGCGACATAAAACCCAACGCCTAGAACGACGTATTCGCCATGATACAGTGTACATGTAGCTGTGTACGAGTGTAGTCGGACTTTCATGTCTTTTAATAGTATAAATGTATTCTTATGGAAGGCTTCTGTATCATAACGCTGTCGGCAGGTGAAAGTTTATAACCAAACTAAAGCCCTAAATGTAATAATACACCAGTAAAACAAAAAGATGACTTTAAATGAAGTTGTTGGAAATTCTGATGAGTTGATGTCAAGTCAGTAGACAAAAATTATTGGCACTCAGACGAGACTGCCGAAGTCGCGAGCCTCTCTTGTGATCTGGCGTCACCTACTTCGGAAAAATTTGAAATCTTAGAAACTCGAAAACGCTATTTTCATTTTTTTTTTTATAAGGTATACTTTTTCAAAAATCATCTCGTTCAACAGGGGATTATTTTTCCAAGTATTTATTTTTTTTAAAAAAATTGAGTTATTACAAGAGGATAAAGCTTTCAGTGTTAAGGTCGGTACACACTAGGCGACAAGTTGCAGCAACATGTCGCGGCGACACGTTGCAACGACAGATAGCTCAGTGTGTACTCGAGAATTTTTGTGAAATCTTTGTCGCTGCTAAAGAATTTTGTCGCCGCAACAAGTCGCACAAATTCAATCTGAGTTGATTTTTTGAGACTTGTTGCAGCGACAAAATTCTGCTGCGGAGACAAAGATTTTCACAAAAATTCTCCAGTACACAGCAGACACACGAAGCGATTTGTCGCTGCGACGTGTCGTCTCACCGTGTTGCTGCAACTAGTCGCCCAACCTGTACACATGGAGTGATCCGCCGCCGCGACGTGTTGCTGCAACATGTCGCCTAGTGTGTAACCGTCTTTTATATAGATACTGATGAAATACCAGGATTTTGCCTTTTACCAAAAAATCATATCTTCATCGCGCGCAGTGAAGGTACTATTTTTATCTTTCACGTGTGAGGATATTGGTGTCGCCTTGGTTACTAATATTAATTTTGACTTTTTGGAACAGAAAATATAGGTATCATTGTCTTTATTTCTCCTTTATATTTTTATATCCAAGTTTCATAACAGTTGTTTGACAGGCATTTTGCGATAGGTGACCACTTTAATTGCTCTATTTTGCTGTTTCGAAAATGAATAAAAAAGAAGTTGTGTTTTATGTAGGAATTTCATCAGTATCTATAAAAGAAACAGAACATTACATGGCCGCTTGGGAGTACGAATTCTTTTCGTGCTGAAAGTATCTCTCACTCGTTCGCTTCGCTCACTCGTGAGAGATATTTTCAGCACTCGAAGGTAAAATTCGTATCCCCCGCTCGGCCGTGTAATGTCCTCTATTTATCCTCTCTTGGTTGTAATATCAGGCAGGTTATAATATCTGATCAGGTAATATACACGTAGGCCAGGAGAGTCCTTAGGCTGTTGCGAGCCAATTCGCCGTGGAAATTCACCGATCAAGAAAAAAACTGTTTAAACACAATCATGAAAATGATGCGTGTGGGGTGGCATACTCTTAGCTATCCATAAGATAAGAAAACATTTTACAATTAAGTTTCAGGTGCATCAATTAAAGATCAATCAATGCTGTTGCCGAAAAAAAGATGGATGACAGACTTCTAGAAACTGCAAACGTTCCTTAAATAGCTAGAAACTGAAAGCCAAAATTTATGCCTGCGGCTAGTCAATTAAATGTTCCCAATCAGACAGAAACTTTTATTTATCGTAAGCTTAAAAGGGGATTAAGGCGATTTTTACAATTATTAGGATCCTTCCATTTTTAATAAAAAGAATTATTATCTTTTTGCCTTATTATCTGCCCGAAAATTAGAATAAGTAAGCGGTTCCAGGTGTCATAAAACCACCATTTTGGAAGCTACATGCATGTAATGGGAGAGAGTTAAAAGAGCTATTAGAAAAAAGGTAAGATTTCCATATGACCCCATATATTTATATGCATGCCTCAATTTCATACTATTTCTCACAAACAGTCGAAACAATAATGTATGCATAATAAATGTATGGGGTAAAACGGAAATTATTCTTACCAAAGATTACTTTCAGATCAGTCCAGAAGAAAAAAATATTTTTAGCTATAACAGAGCGAATTATTGCCGGGTGATCACCGGAGATTATAGGTTCTGATGAGTTGCCAGCACCTATCTAATAAGTAATTATGCCACAAGTAAACAAATAATCGGCAAATAATAAGAGAGAACAAACAGCCTTAAGCTCACAAAGACAGAGAGAGAATGAGTTTCGACACTTATGGTGCAATTTTAAAAGAAATAAAAAATGTTTGAATGTTTCCGATGTTTCAGTCATCAAGGCAGAATACAGTTGCTAAATATTTCTGTGAAACGTAATTAAAAGTCTTATAATCTCCAAAGAGTGAAAATATTTTTCTATAGGGAAAGCACCCGCGTGGGTGTTGTTGGCAACTACATGTACTTTTTTGTGTGTCGGCACTCGGGAGTGACTTGGAGAACTAACAGATAGGCACTTTTACTTGTGGTCTGGATACTTTTGATTGAAGTAGCCGAAATAAGTGAATTTAATATAATTCAATTTTGTTTTTCGATATATCGCAAATATAATTCACTAGTTATTTGTTAACATGCCGCATACTAATACAATATAGAATTAATATCTGACTAATGCACAAACACTAAACTATAACAGCTCTGTCTTTCTGTTTGAACTGATGGATGCAGAATTGAAATGCCCTCAAAAATTAACGTGAAAGAAAGTAAGTGAACTTTCGTCAAAGTAGAAAAATCGTCTCACCTTCTTCTTCGTTACAAGAGGAACAGACTGGCCCAACTTTTCCATTGATTATCAACGCCACCAGAATAAGCGAGGTCAATGAAACCATCAGAATTAAAAACAAGATCAATCTACTTATCCACGAGTCCCCACCGACGCTTTCACTAACCTCATCATCGTTTGTTTCTTGGCCTTTGTTAATTTCGGTAGGTTCGTACAGTTCATTCCGTTTCCTTCGAGGTCCTGTGCTCGCAGTATTCCCTGCTACCAAGTGCGAAGGATCTTCATATTGATGTGAAAGTTCGGAATTTTCGTACGCAGGGTTTAGATAGTTCCCTTTTGTAGAGCTGGGCCTCAGTTTAGAGACATCTTCTTGGCTTTTCGCGTACGCTAAGTTTGAGTAAGCATTATTCTGATAAACTCGCGGTTTTATAGAACTGGAATCTCTCGGTGGAACTACCGGGCTGTCCACTGCGTATGGACTATAGACACGATCCTGAGGGTGACCGTTTTGCGCCATTTATAAAAACCAAATAGGAGCAGCGGATGAAAATCAAATTGCTGTTTTGCCCTCGAACTTAAAAAAACTTTCACCTTAGATCAGTAACATGTATTGTATATTGCGAGGACTACTTCACGAATGAATAAATTGGTATTAAAACCGTATGTAAATCAGAAGGTCAAAACCTTTTGTATTTACGTAACTGGCTCTAATATGACGTTTCGGTTGGCCATTTTTCAGGATGCCGGCTTGTTTGTCCGTTGTATCTGAGTGCGTTCCATTGACATAGCTTTGTTGGGCGAAACAAAAGACTCGATAGAGCGAGAGAATATGTCAGCATTCTATTTTGGACTGAAACGTGATTGCATAATCTCTAATACAAAAGGGAAAATATCAGCATCAACACACTTATAATATCTGTAAAGGAATTTCAAACATGTGTGTCTTATCCATGTCATAAAAGAATTCAAAGAGTTAAGCGTTTTACTGAAACTTTGTGTCTTTTTCCAGTTGTTTATTTTTTTTTTTAATGTTACTGTAGTATGCAGGTATGTACTTTGCTTTCTTTTCTTTCTTCTCTCTGATAAACAGTTATGAGTTATGCTAGCTACAAGGCTGGGTTGTTCAAAGCTAAGTAAAGATAACCCACGGTTAGTGGGACATATCCATTCAGAGATGAAAGCTGAAAAAAACAAAATTTAGTTTAATTCTTTTTGCCTACAATGTGACTATTGCATACTCTAAAAATTATAGAAAAAATTATTCGAGAAAATGCTTTCGAACACTAAAGAAAAAGAAACTCGGATTAAAATTAACCTCGGGATAACGTTAATCGGTCTTCGAAGAACTGTACTGTACTAATATACAATACATATTAGGTGCTACCAGAGCTGTTGCGGACAATGTAGTTTCCTAAAGACACCCACGTGAAGGACTGGAAAATAAATCGCTCGTGGTCATATCTCAGGCTGCGACTTTGTATTCAGTCCTGGTCAAGAGGAATGTGTCCGTAAATGAGAAAGTGTCAAAGCTGAATGAGATTAACAATGAACTGGAAATGAAGCCATGTTCAACAAATCAGAAATGCAACGGAGTAGTGAGCTTTAACTCTGACAAATGGCCGCCTCTAAGCGTACCCCTTAATTTTGTTCTTCCTTGCTTTTGGGTTATGGTGATGTATACTTGTCTAATAAAATAAAAAAAGATTGATTGCAAAGTATATTACGCGCTTTGAAAAAGCTGCGCCTAAACTGTAGGCTGCTCAAAACCATGGCGACATGAATCTTTTGCCCGCGCATTTAACCGGTATGTTGGAAGAGCACATGTTTGTTGGAGAGCAATTTTCGTCCAGGATGCGGGTTTTTTCAGACTATCACACCCATAACACAAACGCAAAGGATAAACGTGTGTTAGAAGTGTTACGGATGGCCTCTTGACGCATCGCTTAAGAGGTGCTTCTGATATACTGGACTCTTCACACTAATATGCCCATCCGGAGAGAGCGGAACTCATATAAGTACGTGACTTACATGGATAAATATAATAAATATTAATTATCTATCACTTACCAAATTAAAACTGAATCGGCAACTTTATAGTGATGAGCAGTGTGAAATCAAAAGGGAAGAACAGTGTCTTAGCCCTAATCCAATATTAATTGACTAATCTGCTAAAAAATTAACTTGCTTTAACAAGTCCTTTTTTGGCTGGCCCTTGCGATTACTTCCGATGATTGATAATCCAACTTTAATGCAGTTCTACGTCAGTCCACTGACGTTTTTTCACTGTTTGTTATAATGCAAGACTATACAAGTAGTGTCAAGGTGTCAATCTCTTAGCTGTATGCTTACGTCCTTAAACGGTGGTAGTGTTAAACAAGTAAACAACGTTGTTTATTTTCTTTTGTCACTCGACTACTTTTCGTCCGTTTTATGCTCGTTTGCACAATAGGACATTTGCCCAAGTGTACAAGAACTTTTTATAGGTTTTAGAAGTGACAATAAGAACCTGTTTCAAACCTTAGGCTTAACAGGTTCTTGTATAGAGAGGTCCTCAATGGCAAATTTAAGCCTCACAGGTTCTTAATCGCGGGTTTCTACTGTATTCCATTTTCACCGTAGCTTTTATTGTCCTAACTGGAGGAAAACAGTTTCCATTCTGAAGCTTCTCCCTTTTTCGCGCGCCCTTCGTGTTCTCGCTCGCCGTTTCGTAGATTTCTTCCGTTTCAAACGCCTGCCACGCAGCTACTGTACGCAAGATATAATACCTTAACAATAACTGAAAGATTTTGCGATCGCTGATTGGTCAAGAGCTAAGGTCGATGAGAGTAAAGGCCATGAAAATGACGTAGGAGCGGCGCAATTTGCGACGTTAATAGCAGCGAACTGTGAAGTCTTACAAGGACCACTTGGAAAATCAGCAGGGAAGATTAAAAAAGCCGGATTTTGGGGTAGATCAGGACCAGCAAAAAAACTTTAAATCGAGAGCAGGGCTGATCGGGCTGCTATGGATAAGACGATAAGTAAATCATAGCCGGAGATAATATTGCGATGTTGGATTGACTCAGTTAAAAGAGTGGGCATGGGGCGGGGGGTGTAACTGACCCCTACCCTCTACATTCTACATTCCCCCTCCCCTCCCCTCCCCTCCCACTTTCGGTCTTCCCACCCCTTCCGGTTTGCAAGAACATAATTGCGGCTGGCTGCCAATAAAAATTCCTGCACTGCATACTGCGTTATCGTTGTGCTGATCGAGTAGAGTAACATGACTCGACATCGGGGTTAGAAGACAAGTTGAGGTTAAATACTATTGTCTTTTTGTTGTTTGTGTTTGTTTCAGTATTTGGACGTCATCCATACTATGCAGATCATACAAGCATGAGATTGCGAAACTGCAAGTCACAAGAATCCAACCTCAAAAGGGTACTAAACAAAACTCAAAGAGAGTCTCTACTTTCTGTTTTCATGTTATTGTAGTCATATACGAAGAGCTCCAGGCACTATGCGATCGACTATAAATTTGCGTGTTATTAGTAATATTAAACCAGGACAGGAGTTCATTCATTTCAATGAACTCTTGGAAAAGGACATCTTTACAACATTATATTTCATCTGTGAAAGGTTTGAACCCAGAAGTCATTTCATTATATTATTTTTATGTTTGTAAGATTACAAGTATAAAAAAAGACTCGTTGATTTATTTCCAGTCTAGTCGTATTAGGGGTTCAAATCCTCGATGATTGGTGAATGTGTCATGCATTTTTTGCCTTTAGTGAACTTTTTCATCGCATTTGACATGTTATAGCGGTTTTTAAATGTCATATTCAGGACACTGAGTCCCGAATGTGAACCAAAAATGCTGCAGGGAGTTATTTTGCAGTATTTGCGGGTCTGCAGTGAGCTGATTGAAAATTCGTTTTATAAGACCGGATGTTGTATTGTAAAAAAAGAAAAAAGCTTCAACGACGAACCCGAAGGAAGTTTTATAGACCTTTGATCTTGTCAATCCTGGATTCAGGATTGGCAGATAATTATGAAAAGGAAAATGGGAAATAACCTTACCGACTCTGTTCTATTGCAAAATCTGAAGTTCTGTTCTTGAGAGCTTCATGCTCTAGTGAAATAAAAAATTGTACTGTTTTCTACAAAAATCAACGTTTACCCGAGTGTCCGTGAATTAATGTTTACGTAACTGGTGCTGAGACTAAGAGTAAATAAACAGTGCATATGACAGAGAACTTTTACTAATCTTACTGAACACCACTGGCACATTTTTGGATATTCAACACGCAAAACCAGAACCACCATTACACAAAATATTGTTTACCAGTTCTTTTTGCTCATCAAGTTTCTTCAGGGATATAAAAGATATCTTACGTTTAGCAAACGAAACTAGTGATGACGTTGCTTATTCGATTTAAACTTGAGCAGCTTTGAATGTTTTTTTTCTCTATATATAGATACAAGCACTGATTAAAAGACCCATGATTTAAGGGTTAGCTCATTTGTTAAGGTTCATTTAATTACTCAACAGCGCAACCGACAAACTGAAGTAATCCACTTATGAAGTGTCCTAACAGTTTAAAAAAAATTAGGCCTAAAATTATTCAGTCACAGTTATACTACAGTGCAAAGTATATGGTGGAATTTTCCAGTTTTTTAAGACCACCTGTTGTCTTCTGTCTCTCGTTTTCTTTCTTTTTTTGATAGAAAAACTGCATTAAACTGTGAATTCGAACTGTTTTTGAATGCCACAAGATTTTTATCAACAACTCAACAAAAATGTTCCGCCCTTATCTGTCGAGTTGTCAGTGACACAGGTCTATGTTACTCAGGACGTTTCTCGGCTCCCGGTCGTCGGAAAAACGGAGAATAAAATTCCACACACAGTTGTAAGTGTGATTCAGCAAATTACCGAACGAATTTATCTTCGACCACATGTGATTCTATTTGCCTGACTGATGTCAGTTAAATATTTGTCATGGAAAACATTTTGTATATTGATTCCAGGACAATCTTACTTGATTAATGGCCAAATAAACTGATTTACCTTGGCTTGAAGTTCGCGTTCATGGTGTTTTACGACCGATTGATTACAAAAAACACAAAAATAAAACAATTAAAGGACGGGTCTAGCCAGCTTAGAGGGGAGAATCACAGCATCTGGAAATTTGCGTTACGGAATTTTGTGCTTACTAGAACAACAAATAGTATTTGATAAACAGAATCCCTTCTGCTCGGTTACTGTAACTCCAGTGTCATTTTGTGTATTCTGAGGCGTTTACCGCACTAGACAGAACCAACCGTACTTGCAAAGCAGAATAACTCGTATTGTCAACATGATCTCTCGTGACCCGGGGTTTAATGACCCTAAAAATTGTATAGAACAATGCCATCTGTCATTGGCTTTGTGATTTGACATGTTCGTATATAGTAATCGGAACACTGACAAAACTGCTCTCCACAACGACGGAGCCGTCGCGACGTATTGGAAAACTTCAGGTCGTAATAATTTGGCTGGGAGAGAGAAGCATAATATTGTTGCTTACTCGTTGGGACTTGGTTTCTGAACGTTTAAGTTTCTCCCAGAAAAGCAAGTTCGTGATCTTCTTCAAGTATTTAATTTACCTAGTAATCCCACTCCGCGGAGTTTTTCAGATACAACTACAAATTGGATCATCTAAACATACAGAGATAGCACCAGTGAAAGAAAAAAATCATCGTCTCTTTCCGCCGACCTCGAGAGGCTTTGAGTTTGCTTCATTACTTCTAAAGCGAAAAGAGGAGTATTGCTACATAATATAAGCCGACAAGACATCCGACATGTCCAGTCAAAGCTTGAAGAGTAGGCAAGGACAAAAAGACACGAATCCATGGATTGCTCGTTTTAAAAAAGGAAAGCGAGTAAAATCAGTAACCAGAGTAAAGGTACATCCAAATCCTCCACTAGACACCACGATGATTGAGAAAGTAGATCCAAATTCAAGAATTGAGAGTGAAGTACCCTCTTTAACAGATATGAGAAAAGTGGGTACCCCACTGGGGATGAATAGTGAAGAAAGCGTCTTCGAAGTAAACAAGACTAAAATGAAATGGTCAGAAGTTAAGCGAGGATCGATAACAGATTCCCAAAATGAACTTTTGCATCGTCGCAGTCGTTACCCTAAAGAGCCATGTATTATACGCACTTTGGTAGCACTAGCATTTATTTTCTCACTCATAAGCTTTTGTTTGGTGCTCATTATGATGAAAGAGCTGAAAAATAACTGCAACTGTCACGAAAAGAATCAAGGTTCAGGTAAGTATGTATCATCATCTTAGATCGTCAGTAATGCATCGCGTTTACAGGGGGGACACTCCCTTATGTGCCACTGAACAGGGTGTAGTGACTTAAACAGGGTATACAATTTCACTTTTAACGCCTTGACCGGGGTGTCTAGCCTTGAAAAGGGTATTAACATGAGTCCGGTGTTAACGTAAGCGGTGCGCGGACTACATGTGTGGTACCAAAAGAAATGAGTCAGGGTTTGGAGGACTCTGCCCACACCCTTGACCAAAGTTCACTCAAGTGTCCCCCCGGTCTCACTTCAACATCAGAATACATTTTTAAAGTAAAGATGTTTTTAAACGGTCTGGTTTTTCTTCAAAAATTTTGGGTGCTCTCTGTCCACCTTCTTCAGAGCTTAAAGTGAGAGTCTTTTTGGACTTGCACGTAAAGGGGCTTGCGTCCTTCGCGATTGGAATGAAATCGGTATAAAAAGAAAGAAACAACGTAACTTTTAAAAATAACAGCATAAGTTTTATCTATATATTGTATTTTGGTATTCTGTTGATCAATAGACTCAAGTCAACAATCTCTATTGTATTATTTAAGTCAGGGATTTCTAAAGTGAGATCGAATAGAAGTCATGATCAATCTGCCAAAAAAAACGTTTTCTTTGCAAATATAAGTTAATAGAGATTTACGTAAATCTACCCCCACTGAGAAGCATTTATAAGAAGAAAATGGAAGGAACTCAGTCGCGCAGTGTGTCCTTAGTCCGACGTATAAAACTCGACGTTAGTTATCCCTTTCACACCCCTTTGTAAGAAAACTGATATCGTCTAAAACTAAACATTGATTAAGGACGTTACGAAATATTTTAGACGGCGTGGCTTGATTGACTTGTGTGTGATCAACATGTTTATTCATGGGGATAGTTTGCTTTAAAGAAGCAAAATGTCAGTTCTTGCCCCTTAAATTGCATTTGTGGATTAACTAATAATAGCAACCGAAGAGAAAAATACAATTACCAAAACCATAAACTTCGTTAACGAAATACGACGATATTTATAGCCAGAGTCGTTGACAACTGGCAAACGAAGACGATTTTTAAATTACGTGCGTCACCATACTTAACTTGGGACAAAACGAAGTTAAATATGAATCGTGCTTATTTTCTTATCTTCCTTTTTTTCTTTACTTCCTCCTCATCTTTATTGTCTTTTTCTTTTCTTTCTAAAATTAAACTCTAAGGAAGTACTATACGTATGTATTCATCGTGCTAAAGTTAGTATGTGTTTCTTTTTGTGGTTGATAAAATTGCTTGCTTACTTTTTTGCTTGCTATCCTACGTAGCAAGAGTTTTGGTGAGGTTTTGGAACAAAGAACGAGGAAAGAGAAGCAAAAATTCCGCCTCGGTCTTTCTTTGCTACGTCAAACCACACAGAAGCCGCGCTTGCGACGCAGGCTATTTGCTTGCTTGTACAAAGAGGTTCATTGACGGCCTCTTTCAGACAGCATGTCTTAATCACAAATCTACGAAATGCAGCCTTAGAACATAATTTAATACGAAACAGTTAAGGTGAATTGTACTTTGGGCCCTGAAGTGGTCTAATCATAATTATCTAATCGGTCGGTTCTACGGAATCCAGCTTTTGTGACATGTTAAACTGGGAATGAAAGGAAGAATAATAAATAAGCTTGTAGCACTGAGCGTTCAAAGGATTCTTGTAAAATCCCATCCAGAACTAATGGTTTATTATAGAGAAGCAATTTTTAAAAACTTATAGTGGTTACTTGTGATTCACTGAGTTGTCCCTTGTCTAACGTGATACGTACGTGTTTTTGTGGTAAAGAGGATAGACTCGTTTTACAAATACCCCAGCGTACTTTGAACTGAGCGGGTTAGCAATCAGTTACAATAACTTGACCTTAAAAAAAGGAAAAGAAAAAAAGATGAAGAAAAAAGCTAGGCCAGTGTCTGTGTTATCTTTCAAAGACCAATTATTTTTAACTAATGGCAATAGATTCGATAAAATATGAGATTAATACTTTTCTTTAGTGCATCTTATGTAAACAATAATTGAGTGCAGGGATTGTGTCGACCCCCGCCCTAACAACAGCTAGAGTGGAAGCATATTTAGTTCTTCCAAGTTTTATCCTCTGCGTGAGGTTCCTTAATGTCAGATCAAGCTATGTATTACTAACTATATTTAGCAGATCCATTGCATACAGGCTTGTCTGAATAATTGTATTGTCAGTAATATTTAACAATTATTCAGAGTCGAGTCCGAATGGGCTCTGAGTCAATAGCCCATGAGGCCGAAGGCCGAATGGGCTATTGACTCAGAGGCCATGAGGGCGAGAGGAATAATTGTTTTAGTAAAATCCAACTAGCTGGTCAAAAATATTGAGAATAAAGAAACTTTAGCTAGTTAAAGGTAGACTTTAATCCTTATTTTGCCGCCAAAAAGCCAGCGCTTTTCGCTACTAGTGGGCTATAACATATAGCCTGGTAGTAGCTCAACCAATCAGAACGCAGCATTGATGATAGACCACTAGTTGGATTTTAACAATAACAATTAGTCACAATACGTAAACGAATAATAACGCTGAACCTTTCTTTTTGTTCTGTCACTGTAATACTGATACGAACTATTTTCAGTTCATTAAAATGTTTGTACTAGTAGTCATTTTTCATTAAGTAAAAGCAAGCAGAAAAAATTTGGTATCCACGTGGGCGTATAAGTTTACATTTTAAGCAGATGCCGGTCAAGTTTACATTGAAGCCGGAAGATTTTCAGTTCAACACTTGTCTTTAACAAAAGGAATTCCAATTGATGAAATTTAATTAAACATGGGCATTCACGAGGAAGCTATTGAGAGTTTTTTTCTTGATCAGAAGTAGATTTAGAAAAAATCATATCGGGAAATTTGAAAAATGGTCCTTAGAGTAGGTCGGAGGGTCTACTGAGTTTCTGGGACAGATCAGCCCAGCTGGCCCATAAAGAAAAAAACGTTATGTTAAATCAAAATTGCAACAGTCCAACACTATATATTCTATCGGTCTGTTACTATGCAACAGAAAAATTGACGAAATATATCAGTGTGTACTGTGCTTACTCAACCTGGCGGCGTATAATTACTACGCTGGACGCGTGAGCGAAACGGAGACGTGACTAAGAAATCTGTATGTCTGCCGTTTCTGCAATAAAAGAACAAACTAAGCAGTGATTTAGACAAGAAATTTTGCCGGTCATAGAAAATGCTGAGTAAAGGAATCTCAAAGTCTATGACCCTTCTGGAACTCAGCCCTTAATTATAGAGATGGACTGAGCTTATAGTTGATACCCGTCGACACTGCACTAATATGGTTAAGTCACTGTGATATGTAGGAAATACGTAAACTGCGGAGTAGACAAAAATAGCTTGTTTGTAGTTGCAGTTAATTGCAAGTTTTAGTTTAATAGCCTTATTCTAATAGAGTCCTGTTTATTTTTATATATGAAAGGAGCCGAATGATTCAGCCGAGAATATTCGTGTTATGATGCGTTCCCTTTGGTATAAGTAAATGTTTGTTTAAGCGATTGCTAGATTTGATAGGCGCTTTAAACGCTACCAGGATGTAGATTTTACAGCTAAACGGTTTTAAGGTCAAGAGGAATTATGAAAATGAGCATCAAAATATAAACACGTTTTTACACACTTCGTCATAGTACAGTCCGGCTTAGCTTCCTTAGTAACCTTTAGAGAGAGGAAGCCTTTAACTGCACCGCAACTTGGGCCATTACTAGAAGATGGAGTTTCTTGCCCGCTGAGGGAAAAAAACGATATAATTATATAATTTGCCGTTTCTATTATGAAGGTACTAAAGATCAGAAAGGAGGTTGAAGATTTCATTTTTTTTTTCTCTTAGGCGATATAATTTGGAGCATCTAGGACAACACTTTTATTGAAATTCAATGATCATGCGATACTATTTCCCCAGTGCAATGATGCCATTATTTTGTTATCCGCTGCAAATGTGCAACATCTGAAGTAACTGATAAATTCAATAAGGAGTTAGCGTGCGAAGACGATTCAGGAACAGAGGATTCCTGCCAGAGTAGAGGACGCATGCGAAGAGAGTCACGTTCCCTCTCCGTCGACCTGGGTGGCCTCCTTTCTCACGAGCTTCGTTCAGTAAAAACCCGCGAGTAAGAACCTGCATATCAGTTCCCAAGTTAGCTTAAACAGGTTCTTACTTTAAATGTTAATCATTAGCACAAACTTAGGCTATTTAGGCTCTTAATAAGGTTCTTATTTTCTGAAAAAGAATATACATTTTAGCTACGAGTATTCAGCGGTATTTAGCTTAATCCTTATATAAAATCTGCATATATGTACCAAAATTTCACTGTTGGGGTGATAAGGCACCAAAAGAATCTCTCCAAAGAGGATCTTGGCGGCTTACTTATCTTATTTGCCCATGAGTAAAGAATTTTTTTCATAGATTTTAGAAAACAAGAACCTGTTTAAAAAATTAGGCTAAATAGGTTCTTCTATAGAGGGTCCCGGTTCTTACTGTAACGTTAATATTTTATTGTATCTCGCGTTTACTTGCTACGCATGCACAGGCTTAATAGCCCGCCGTGGTACATTTTCAAACCTTCCCTTTTTTTTCTTTTAGATTCTGTGAGGAATGTTTCTAATGAAGAGATTAAGGTGATAATCAAGAACATGACAGACATAAGAAGTCGTGTCAGTTTTTTGAAGGAAACTGTTAAGGTAATAGAACATTATTCAAGGTACGGTGTAGTTGCACCAGTTAACAAGACTTTTAGCAACAGCTGACCCGAAACATCTAGGAGAAGCTTTCGAAATTTTTCTTGAAATATTCTAAGCGATACGATCTCTTATTTCCATTTAAGGTTGGAGGAAATAATGGTACAGGTCTTCGAGGGCTACCGGGCAGGGACGGATTGAATGGGGAGCGGGGACCACCGGGTCCACCCGGGCCCAGAGGACCACCAGGACCTCCCGGACCTCCAGGACCACCCGGACCCAGGGGATTTAATGGAACACAAGGACTTATGGGTCGTCCCGGTCCACAAGGACTTCAAGGATCAACAGGGGCCGTGGGTATCAATGGCTCTCAAGGCCCACCGGGACCCCCCGGCCCTGAGGGCCCAAGAGGACCACATGGTTACAATGCGACTCAGTCAGGAGGGGTTGGATCAGGGACAGTAGGCTCTCCAGGCCCACCAGGAAGGCCCGGTGCTGGCAATTTGTCCCTATGCCAGTACAAGAACAAAAAAGAAGTCGCACAAACAGCTGGAGACTCAGCAGAATCTGTAGTTCTGCTTCGGGAAGATCAACATCCGGTATGTGTGACTTAAGTATCTGATTGGTAATGACGTAAGAGAACATTTTGGGGAAATTGTGATTATTAGTTCTCCTGTAGAGATATAATACTTCGGTTTGTCAGGCGGGTTTTAAATTTATCGTGCTACATTATCTCTCGAATTGCCTTAATGCTGGTCCGGTTGCCTTTTGCACAGTGATGGAGCGATGCTCGTAAAGCTTCCGGAACTTATTCTAAAGAAAACCGTGGGAGTTTCAAATGCCAACCTAGGCCGTTCACCCAAAATTTAGTCAAATTACTCTACGTACACAGGCAGTACTAGTAGAAAACAATCTGCGGGGGGTGACTGATTTGTAAACAAAAAAACGAACAATTAAACTGTAACACGGTATGGTTAGGTTAAGGATCTAAAACTATGTGCTACATTGCGAAATAGGTCCACAACTATCATCATAACCTGCAGCGAAGACGTATTTTGGGGGTGGGTGAAGGCTACTTGGATGTGTTTGCTTATTTCATTCGTTGCCTTTCTTGCAGGGATACAAAATTATGGCTGCGACATGTTCAACAGTGAAAGGAGCAGAGTACATTATGACGGACGCAGTTTTTGTGCCAGGAACAAATATACCGGTATACAGCTGCCACTGTAAAGGACAAGCGAGACTCTTTGTTGTTGGTCCAAGGTATATGATCTGCGTCATACACTACTGGATATGCCCCATTATAAGTTAAGTACTAACTGGGGTTATATTATGAGAAAGGAGGTCGCAAATGTTTAGTGTACTGGGAACAAATATACTTACTTAAAGTTGCCACTGTAAAGACCTACAAAGGAGGCATGCACCCACTTGTACTGTAAAGGAAGCATGCACGACTCTTTGTCAATTTGTCAAGTCCGGGTTGTCCTGGAAACCGCAGTATACTTGCATTCAGTTGCCAGACTGTTCACTACTGGCCAGCCTACGGTATTGTGTGTGTTACTAGATTTTCCCCGACTACAAGCAAAGAATTAGCTGAGACCAGTAAATAATTCATCAAAATTGTATAATTAGCAATCATTTATAACTTTCCGTCAGGTTGTAAGAGTAGCATCTAACGGATCAAAGAAATATCATTGTCATCAGATCAAGGGGCATTACTTTGAGTTATTATTCATTCACATTATCACGTTGTTTTCGATTATAAATAATTTTTCATAAATTCTCATGACCATATTTTTTTTGCCTGTCAATCATTCAAAATTCTTTGTGTTTCCTTTAACATAACCCCGACCAATTTTTTTCAAAAAGCTGTCTTGAGCAAATTTGGAAGTTTTACATCTACGAATAGTCACCTTCAAACTGATATCGATTTGTTTTGTTAACATTTTTATTTGTCCTTAACAGTTGGTTTCCATGTTATTGATAAATTTTCATTATGTTATATATAAATAAGCTATAATATTTGACAATAAAATTGTTTCGTGATACAGAGAAATTAGGCTGTTTTATTTCGCTTAAATCATTGGGTGACATCATGTTGCTTTACTTCAAATTCTACCCACGAGAACCCCATTCTATGACCATATGGGACCATATGCATGAGAGCGTTGGGTCCTTTTAATGAAGGTTAAGATATGTCATTAAAGATGTGAATATTGTTCATCGTGGTGTCAGATAGGAATGAACGTTTATTCGTTTGTCTCACGATAGAATCGCTTTGAGATATTGATCGCGACGTTTCCACTGCAATACTGCTAGTCTTCATCACAGCGAACCAAGGTGCATAAATAGCTACACGTAAACAATCGACCTCATCGCCTGATGAAGACTAGCAGTATTGCAGTCGAAACGTCGCGATCAATATCTCAAAGCGATTCTATCGTGAGACAAACGAATAAACGTTCATTCCTGTTCATTCCTAAGGTTAAGATAGTATGGCAAAACCAGCGAGTCCAAATCGCCTCAGAAATACACAAGGACACAAAATACAGCACAAGCAAGAGTACTTTATTTCGTTTCTTTACAATAGTCAAGCTATGATGAGGCGATTTTTTTTCGAATTTTACGCTATAACTATTCCCATATTAACCCTATAAATCGCTTCGTTATGCATGATTGCCAGTAGGATGCCTAACAAGGGTACTAGTGGTTTATCTTGAGAATGTCGGAGTTTGAGGTATCTATAGATAACACATGCATTGTCTGGAGTATTTAGTGCAGCTCAAGGAACCTGGAATCCCACTAAAGATTGGAATCCAAAATCCAAACTCTACTGACAAAGACTGGTCGAGGAATAGGAAGCCGATTGCGTAATCCGCTAGATTAAGAGAATCATCCAGTGTATAGAGTTGTCCACCTTTTGAACAACTGGGGCCAGATGGCCTATTTCCGGTGACTTGCCGTTGCATGTGAAAAAAGTTTTACCGGAGATTATATCCCGAAATTCTTACACAAACACAATACTAGTCGGGCGTCGCTGCCGTTGCTTTAAAACCAGCCAAAAGATATGTCTGACTGGAAAACTCTTTTGCCCTTCCTGTAGTCAGTTTTATTTCATGCACCTACTTTAAGTTTGCAATGTTCTATGTTAACAATATATGCACTCAATGTTCGGTCTGGGAATAAGTTTTTTATTCTCATTTTTTTCCCCAATTATTTGGTTCCATTTTATAGGTCAAAAGTTGAAGATAAGTAGCGTATCATTTTTTTTAAGTACGAAATGAAAGTATTTGAAAACTTTAGAGCTTAAAACGTATCAAGTATTGTTGCCCTGAGTGAACGCAAGGGTCCACACCTACACATTCAAATCTATCAAAGACAAACTTGAACAGAATGCAACGTCCGGGGAAAACGCAAGAGGAACATTATTTCGAGCTGAGCAACGTAAATGGCGCTCATCTGTACATGAATGCAGGTTTTGAAGGAAGTGCAAGCGAAAACCCAAAACCAGTATTAATGAGAACGACCAAAGGAAAAAACGATAACGAAAACGCCTCGAAAGAAAGACCCGTGCAGGACGTTGAAGGAGCTGTCTACAGTAAAGTTACCCCAAATAGCAACGGTGTTATTATGCAAGGAGCAGAGCAAGCATCATGGAGACTTGAAGGACCGAATGCAGTTCTTGACTCACTAAACGTCATAACGCAGACAATGCAACAGCAAATGGACTTGTTTCGTCGCGTGATGTATCTGATGACTTTGCTTCTTGTGATAATTCTTTTGACAGCAGCATTGGGCCTGGGTTTGATAGTGAAGACATCGAAGCCTGAGAGATGCCCGAGTCAGCCCTCTTTATCTCCAACTGCAGGTCAGTAGGGTAGTACAGCGTACCATCGATCTTATGTCTTAAAATACGTCTAGTCACAGTTGAAGTTGGTCGAAGTTTTAGTGACGAATATTAAAGGAAATTAATAACAGACTGTTTCCGATATATAAAAGAATCGTACTCGAAGACAAGTATGAAATTAAAATCTAAACAAATTGGGCTATGCCCAACTGTGTCTCTGATCGACCAACAAAATTGCAAGGTCCTCGAAAAATACCCTGTTCGAATAAACTGTCTAAACGAAAGAGAGGGATTAAAATAGCTAATTAAAAGTAGTAGCAGAAAGCCAGGACATACAAAGAAAATTAGCGTCAAGGTTTCTCACTCCTGAGGGAACCTAACCTGTGTCCCCGGGGGGGTACTCGATATATCTTCGGGTGGGGAGGTGCGGCCCGACCCTTCATACCTTGACCCTGTTTAAGACAAAAATCGCTGATTTTCTTACCCTGTTTAAGACAGAATTCCGATTTTTGATACCCTGTTTAAGGCATTTAACCCGAAACCAAAAAAAAAAGTTTTGCTCTAGTTTAGTTCGTACAACAGACGCGCAGGTCGCAGGCTGTTTATCGTCCAAGAAAAGATACCGTGTTTAAGACAAAAATTGATAAAATCGATACCCTGATTAAGACAAGAAATGATAAAATCGATACCCTGTTTAAGACAAAAATCCCGAAAAACATACCCTGGCTGGCCGCACGTCCCCATTAAGCCCTTATAAGGAAGTACCCCCCCCCCCCCCCCCGGGACCTGTGTTCGGTAAGAGATTGCTTAGTTAGAGTTCGGACTACGAAACGTGTGATAATTCACCGAGCTTACTTTATTTCACGTCATTGGTTTTTTTTTTTTTAAATTGGTGGATTCAGAAACGAAAAAGAACCATAACAAATATTTCAATTACTTTTACAGCTTAACCTTGAAATTTTTACTTGGTGTAAAATTTCATTTTGCAAATAAATTATGTCGAAGGCTAAAATTTTACGTGCATGTGCTTGTGCCTGTGTTTGCAGCGTACAAGCAAAGAGTTCCGCCGAGAAAAGAAAATGAAAGTGAAGCATTAAGGGCAAAGGGGTGATTAACTCTCGGCAAGGTCAAAAGATGAAACATGTCGAAACACAAGAGAAAAACATTTTTTAATCGCTTGGAGATTTCATTCACGTTTTCAAAAAGCCAAACTACCACAATTAGCATGCACGGTCTGTTTTTCTACAAACGTGCAAGTAGCGAACTAGAGACGCAGAAAGTGGTATGTCACTGGGCTTGTGGTAAGCCTTGAACGAGCCTGCATGTAACAATAGTCAGCTACACAGCCGTTTTTAGTGTCGTCACGCAACGCTCCTCCCTACTAATGAACGCTTACAGTTTGATATTCGCGGGAGCAATAATTGTTTAAAATTAATGTCCAAACCACTGCAGTCTATAACCCACCTAGGAACGTTGCGTGTCGATACTAAAAACGGCTGTGTAACAGACTAGCGTAACA
>JBBMOI010000007.1:1205000-1220000 GCA_038088405.1 Porites divaricata | reverse complement strand
TCCACTGCAATACTGCTAGTCTTCATCACAGCGAACCAAGGTGCATAAATAGCTACACGTAAACAATCGACCTCATCGCCTGATGAAGACTAGCAGTATTGCAGTCGAAACGTCGCGATCAATATCTCAAAGCGATTCTATCGTGAGACAAACGAATAAACGTTCATTCCTGTTCATTCCTAAGGTTAAGATAGTATGGCAAAACCAGCGAGTCCAAATCGCCTCAGAAATACACAAGGACACAAAATACAGCACAAGCAAGAGTACTTTATTTCGTTTCTTTACAATAGTCAAGCTATGATGAGGCGATTTTTTTTCGAATTTTACGCTATAACTATTCCCATATTAACCCTATAAATCGCTTCGTTATGCATGATTGCCAGTAGGATGCCTAACAAGGGTACTAGTGGTTTATCTTGAGAATGTCGGAGTTTGAGGTATCTATAGATAACACATGCATTGTCTGGAGTATTTAGTGCAGCTCAAGGAACCTGGAATCCCACTAAAGATTGGAATCCAAAATCCAAACTCTACTGACAAAGACTGGAATAGGAAGCCGATTGCGTAATCCGCTAGATTAAGAGAATCATCCAGTGTATAGAGTTGTCCACCTTTTGAACAACTGGGGCCAGATGGCCTATTTCCGGTGACTTGCCGTTGCATGTGAAAAAAATCGCGTCACATGAAAAGTTTTACCGGAGATTATATCCCGAAATTCTTACACAAACACAATACTAGTCGGGCGTCGCTGCCGTTGCTTTAAAGCCAGCCAACAGATATGTCTGACTGGAAAATTCTTTTGCCCTTCCTGTGGTCAGTTTTATTTCATGCACCTGCTTTAAGTTTGCAACGTTCTATGTTAACAATATATGCACTCAATGTTCGGTCTGGGAATAAGTTTTTTATTTTCATTTTTTTTCCCAATTACTTGGTTCCATTTTATAGGTCAAAAGTTGAAGATAAGTAGCGTATCATTTTTTTTAAGTACGAAATGAAAGTATTTGAAAACTTTAGAGCTTAAAAACGTATCAAGTATTGTTGCCCTGAGTGAACGCAAGGGTCCACACCTACACATTCAAATCTATCAAAGACAAACTTGAACAGAATGCAACGTCCGGGGAAAACGCAAGAGGAACATTATTTCGAGCTGAGCAACGTAAATGGCGCTCATCTGTACATGAATGCAGGTTTTGAAGGAAGTGCAAGCGAAAACCCAAAATCAGTATTAATGAGAACGACCACAGGAAAAAACGATAACGAAAACGCCTCGAAAGAAAGACCCGTGCAGGACGTTGAAGGAGCTGTCTACAGTAAAGTTACCCCAAATAGCAACGGTGTTATTATGCAAGGAGCAGAGCAAGCATCATGGAGACTTGAAGGACCGAATGCAGTGCTTGACTCACTAAACGTCATAACGCAGACAATGCAACAGCAAATGGACTTGTTTCGTCGCGTGATGTATCTGATGACTTTGCTTCTTGTGATAATTCTTTTGACAGCAGCAGTGGGCCTGGGTTTGATACTGAAGACATCGAAGCCTGAGAGATGCGCGAGTCAGCCCTCCTTATCTCCAGGTCAGTAGGGTAATACAGCGTACCATCGATCTTAAGTCTTAAAATACGTCTAGTCACAGTTGAAGTTGGTCAAAGTTTTAGTGACGAATAGTAAAGAGAATTAATAACAGACTGTTTCCGATATATAAAAAAATCGTACTCGAAGACAAGTATGAAATTAACATCTAAACAAATTGGGCTCTGCCCAACTGTGTCTCTGATCGACCAACAAAATTGCAAGGTTCTCGAAAAATACCCTGTTCAAATAAACTGTCTAAACGAAAGAGAGGGATTAAAATAGCTAATTAAAAGTAGTAGCAGAAAGCCAGGACATACAAAGAAAATCAGCGTCAAGGTTTCTCACTCCTGAAGGAACCTAACCTGTGTTCGGTAAGAGATTGGTCAGTTAGAGTTCGGACTACGGAACGTGTGATAATTCACCGAGCCTACTTTATTTCACGTCATTGGTTTTTTTTTTTAAATTGGTGGATTCAGAAACGAAAAAGAACCATAACAAATATTTCAATTACTTTTACAGCTTAACCTTGAAATTTTACTTGGTGTAAAATTTCATTTTGCAAATAAATTATTTCGAAGGCTAAAATTTTACGTGCATGTGCTTGTGCCTGTGTTTGCAGCGTACAAGCAAAGAGTTCCGCCGAGAAAAGAAAATGAAAGTTAAGCATTAAGGGCAAGGGGGTGATTAACTCTCGGCAAGGTCAAAAGATGAAACATGTCGAAACACAAGAGAAAAACATTTTTTAATCGCTTGGAGATTTCATTCACGTTTTCAAAAAGCCAAATTACCACAATTAGCATGCACGGTCTGTTTTTCTACAAACGTGCAAGTAGCGAACTAGAGACGCAGAAAGTGGTATGTCACTGGACTTGTGGTAAGCCTTGAACGAGCCTGCATATATAAACAATAGTCTGCTACACAGCCGTTTTTAGTGTCGTCACGCAACGCTCCTCCCTACTAATGAACGCTTACAGTTTGATATTCGCGGGAGCAATAATTGTTTAAAATTAATGTCCAAACCACTGCAGTCTATAACCCACCTAGGAACGTTGCGTGTCGATACTAAAAACGGCTGTGTAGCAGACTAGCGTAACAAGCGCTTTAGGAGCCAAGCGAAGCGAACGCGGCATTTCGAGACGAGGGGAGGAAAAAATAAAGCGCCGCTTCATTTTTTCTCCTCCCCTCGCCTCGAGCGTGCCATGCTTCACGCGAAATGCCGCGTTCGCCTCGCTTGGCTCAATTAAAGTGGTACAAGTTAAATGTGTCGGTGAGAAATAAAAATCCTTCTGGAAAATAATCTTAATTCAAAATGACTTTCTCCTCATGTAAGGTCCATCAGATGCTGGATTTAACAGATACCTGGGAGCTGTGTACATCAACGCACGCGAGATTAGAGAACTGAAAGACACGCTTAATAGAACTCGTCGTCAACTTGACGATGTCAGAAGTGAACTCAAGAGGCAGAACAATACAATAACTAAGGTAACGTCATAATTCAACTAAAATGTAAAAATGGCGAGCAGGTCTATTTTAAAAGACAACATGCAGACTATTGCATCTCAGCGCCTTTTTTTTTTCAGTCGTTGTTTACTCAAACAAAACGGGTTCAAACCCCGTTGAAGTCCTGAATTTTTTTCAGGCTTCTTTACGCAATTGCTTAAATTGCGTTTCACTGCGACGATCATACCTTCATTTCAAAACGTGTTCTATCAACAAAAATAGAACGACAATTTTCGTTTTGTTTCTTTGTTTGTTTGCTTGTTTTTGACAATGGTAATAAACTCCTACCTTGCTTTAATTTGCTCACATCAGTGTGGTGTGTCCTCATAAAATGTTCTTCAATTTGCATAGGGCTCCTTGAAGCCGAAACCAATTGTTCATCAGCAGCAGGCCTCCTACTAAATGAACGCTTACAGTTTGATATTCGCGGGAGCAATAATTGTTTACAATTAATGTCCAAACCACTGCAATCTACACCCCACCTGTGAATCTCGGTTATTACATGATATTTTCACTGCGGACTGGTCTTTTAGCCGATTGTTAAAACAATCGGCTAAGTATGACTAAATTTCGTAGCTGTAGACTTGGGTTCGTTTCTCTTCCAACAACAGGATCTGAAAGGGTACTTTCGGGATCTAGGACTTGACCAAACTAAAGCGAAATACTTGACGGGCCTGAACGGGATTTCACTGCTATCCGGGAAGCGAGATTCACAAATATTTATAGGCACGTTATGCAGGATTTTTTACCTTTCTGTCCGGAATTCGGAAATCGTCACGACTAAAATATACGCCTAGTGGCAATTTAATGTGGATCAACCAGCCGAGCATTCAGTGGTTTCCCCAAGCAAACTAAAGCTGTAGTTGCACCATGGCCAGTTAGAAGACGTTTAGGAACAGGTGACCCAAAACATATAGGAAAAGCTTTCGAAATTTTCTTGAATTTTTCTTGAGGTTGGAGTAAATAATGGTACAGGTCTCCGAGGGCTACCGGGCAGGGACGGATTGAATGGGGAGCGGGGACCACCGGGTCCACCGGGCCGCCAAGGACCACCAGGACCTCCAGGACCACCCGGACCCAGGGGATTTAATGCAACACAAGGACTTATGGGTCCTCCCGGTCCACAAGGACTTCAAGGATCAACAGGGGCCATGGGTATTAATGGCTCTCAAGGCCCACCGGGACCCCCCGGCCCTGAGGGCCCAAGAGGACCACATGGTTACAATGCGACTCAGTCAGGAGGGGTTGGATCAGGGGCAGTAGGCTCTCCAGGCCCACCAGGAAGGCCCGGTGCTGGCAATTTGTCCCTATGCCAGTACAAGAACAAAAAAGAAGTCGCACAAACAGCTGGAGACTCAGCAGAAGCTGTAGTTCTGCTTCGGGAGGATCAACATCCGGTATGTGTGACTTAAGACCTAAGTATCTGATTGGTAATGACGTAAGAGAACATTTTGGGGAAATTGTGATTATTAGTTCTCCTGTAGAGATATAATACTTCGGTTTGTCAGGCGGGTTTTAAATTTATCGTGCTACATTATCTCTCGAATTGCCTTAATGCTGGTCCGGTTGCCTTTTGCACAGTGATGGAGCGATGCTCGTAAAGCTTCCGGAACTTATTCTAAAGAAAACCGTGGGAGTTTCAAATGCCAACCTAGGCCGTTCACCCAAAAATTAGTCAAATTACTCTACGTACACAGGCAGTACTAGTAGAAAACAATCTGCGGGGGGTGACTGATTTGTAAACAAAAAAACCAACAATTAAACTGTAACACGGTATGGTTAGGTTAAGGATCTAAAACTATGTGCTACATTGCGAAATAGGTCCACAACTATCATCATAACCTGCAGTGAAGACGTATTTTGGGGGTGGGTGAAGGCTACTTGGATGTGTTTGCTTATTTCATTCGTTGCCTTTCTTGCAGGGATACAAAATTATGGCTGCGACATGTTCAACAGTGAAAGGAGCAGAGTACATTATGACGGACGCAGTTTTTGTGCCAGGAACAAATATACCGGTATACAGCTGCCACTGTAAAGGACAAGCGAGACTCTTTGTTGTTGGTCCAAGGTATATGATCTGCGTCATACACTACTGGATATGCCCCATTATAAGTTAAGTACTAACTGGGGTTATATTATGAGAAAGGAGGTCGCAAATGTTTAGTGTACTGGGAACAAATATACTTACTTAAAGTTGCCACTGTAAAGACCCACAAATGAGGCATGCACCCACTTGTACCGTAAAGGAAGCATGCACGACTCTTTGTCAATTTGTCAAGTCCGGGTTGTCCTGGAAACCGCAGTATACTTGCATTCAGTTGCCAGACTGTTCACTACTGGCCAGCCTACGGTATTGTGTGTGTTACTAGATTTTCCCCGACTACAAGCAAAGAATTAGCTGAGACCAGTAAATAATTCATCAAAATTGTATAATTAGCAATCATTTATAACTTTCCGTCAGGTTGTAAGAGTAGCATCTAACGGATCAAAGAAATATCATTGTCATCAGATCAAGGGGCATTACTTTGAGTTATTATCCATTCACATTATCACGTTGTTTTCGATTATAAATAATTTTTCATAAATTCTCATGACCATATTTTTTTTGCCTGTCAATCATTCAAAATTCTTTGTGTTTCCTTTAACATAACCCCGACCAATTTTTTTCAAAAAGCTGTCTTGAGCAAATTTGGAAGTTTTACATCTACGAATAGTCACCTTCAAACTGATATCGATTTGTTTTGTTAACATTTTTATTTGTCCTTAACAGTTGGTTTCCATGTTATTGATAAATTTTCATTATGTTATATATAAATAAGCTATAATATTTGAAAATAAAATTTTTTCGTGATACAGAGAAATTAGGCTGTTTTATTTCGCTTAAATCATTGGGTGACATCATGTTGCTTTACTTCAAATTCTACCCACGAGAACCCCATTCTATGACCATATGGGACCATATGCATGAGAGCGTTGGGTCCTTTTAATGAAGGTTAAGATATGTCATTAAAGATGTGAATATTGTTCATCGTGGTGTCAGATAGGAATGAACGTTTATTCGTTTGTCTCACGATAGAATCGCTTTGAGATATTGATCGCGACGTTTCCACTGCAATACTGCTAGTCTTCATCACAGCGAACCAAGGTGCATAAATAGCTACACGTAAACAATCGACCTCATCGCCTGATGAAGACTAGCAGTATTGCAGTCGAAACGTCGCGATCAATATCTCAAAGCGATTCTATCGTGAGACAAACGAATAAACGTTCATTCCTGTTCATTCCTAAGGTTAAGATAGTATGGCAAAACCAGCGAGTCCAAATCGCCTCAGAAATACACAAGGACACAAAATACAGCACAAGCAAGAGTACTTTATTTCGTTTCTTTACAATAGTCAAGCTATGATGAGGCGATTTTTTTTCGAATTTTACGCTATAACTATTCCCATATTAACCCTATAAATCGCTTCGTTATGCATGATTGCCAGTAGGATGCCTAACAAGGGTACTAGTGGTTTATCTTGAGAATGTCGGAGTTTGAGGTATCTATAGATAACACATGCATTGTCTGGAGTATTTAGTGCAGCTCAAGGAACCTGGAATCCCACTAAAGATTGGAATCCAAAATCCAAACTCCACTGACAAAGACTGGAATAGGAAGCCGATTGCGTAATCCGCTAGATTAAGAGAATCATCCAGTGTATAGAGTTGTCCACCTTTTGAACAACTGGGGCCAGATGGCCTATTTCCGGTGACTTGCCGTTGCATGTGAAAAAAATCGCGTCACATGAAAAGTTTTACCGGAGATTATATCCCGAAATTCTTACACAAACACAATACTAGTCGGGCGTCGCTGCCGTTGCTTTAAAGCCAGCCAACAGATATGTCTGACTGGAAAATTCTTTTGCCCTTCCTGTGGTCAGTTTTATTTCATGCACCTGCTTTAAGTTTGCAACGTTCTATGTTAACAATATATGCACTCAATGTTCGGTCTGGGAATAAGTTTTTTATTTTCATTTTTTTTCCCAATTACTTGGTTCCATTTTATAGGTCAAAAGTTGAAGATAAGTAGCGTATCATTTTTTTTAAGTACGAAATGAAAGTATTTGAAAACTTGAGAGCTTAAAAACGTATCAAGTATTGTTGCCCTGAGTGAACGCAAGGGTCCACACCTACACATTCAAATCTATCAAAGACAAACTTGAACAGAATGCAACGTCCGGGGGAAACGCAAGAGGAACATTATTTCGAGCTGAGCAACGTAAATGGCGCTCATCTGTACATGAATGCAGGTTTTGAAGGAAGTGCAAGCGAAAACCCAAAACCAGTATTAATGAGAACGACCACAGGAAAAAACGATAACGAAAACGCCTCGAAAGAAAGACCCGTGCAGGACGTTGAAGGAGCTGTCTACAGTAAAGTTACCCCAAATAGCAACGGTGTTATTATGCAAGGAGCAGAGCAAGCATCATGGAGACTTGAAGGACCGAATGCAGTGCTTGACTCACTAAACGTCATAACGCAGACAATGCGACAGCAAATGGACTTGTTTCGTCGCGTGATGTATCTGATGACTTTGCTTCTTGTGATAATTCTTTTGACAGCAGCAGTGGGCCTGGGTTTGATACTGAAGACATCGAAGCCTGAGAGATGCGCGAGTCAGCCCTCCTTATCTCCAGGTCAGTAGGGTAATACAGCGTACCATCGATCTTAAGTCTTAAAATACGTCTAGTCACAGTTGAAGTTGGTCAAAGTTTTAGTGACGAATAGTAAAGAGAATTAATAACAGACTGTTTCCGATATATAAAAAAATCGTACTCGAAGACAAGTATGAAATTAACATCTAAACAAATTGGGCTCTGCCCAACTGTGTCTCTGATCGACCAACAAAATTGCAAGGTTCTCGAAAAATACCCTGTTCAAATAAACTGTCTAAACGAAAGAGAGGGATTAAAATAGCTAATTAAAAGTAGTAGCAGAAAGCCAGGACATACAAAGAAAATCAGCGTCAAGGTTTCTCACTCCTGAAGGAACCTAACCTGTGTTCGGTAAGAGATTGGTCAGTTAGAGTTCGGACTACGGAACGTGTGATAATTCACCGAGCCTACTTTATTTCACGTCATTGGTTTTTTTTTTAAAAATTGGTGGATTCAGAAACGAAAAAGAACCATAACAAATATTTAAATTACTTTTACAGCTTAACCTTGAAATTTTACTTGGTGTAAAATTTCATTTTGCAAATAAATTATTTCGAAGGCTAAAATTTTACGTGCATGTGCTTGTGCCTGTGTTTGCAGCGTACAAGCAAAGAGTTCCGCCGAGAAAAGAAAATGAAAGTGAAGCATTAAGGGCAAGGGGGTGATTAACTCTCGGCAAGGTCAAAAGATGAAACATGTCGAAACACAAGAGAAAAACATTTTTTAATCGCTTGGAGATTTCATTCACGTTTTCAAAAAGCCAAATTACCACAATTAGCATGCACGGTCTGTTTTTCTACAAACGTGCAAGTAGCGAACTAGAGACGCAGAAAGTGGTATGTCACTGGACTTGTGGTAAGCCTTGAACGAGCCTGCATATATAAACAATAGTCTGCTACACAGCCGTTTTTAGTGTCGTCACGCAACGCTCCTCCCTACTAATGAACGCTTACAGTTTGATATTCGCGGGAGCAATAATTGTTTAAAATTAATGTCCAAACCACTGCAGTCTATAACCCACCTAGGAACGTTGCGTGTCGATACTAAAAACGGCTGTGTAGCAGACTAGCGTAACAAGCGCTTTAGGAGCCAAGCGAGGCGAACGCGGCATTTCGAGACGAGGGGAGGAAAAAATAAAGCGCCGCTTCATTTTTTCTCCTCCCCTCGCCTCGAGCGTGCCATGCTTCACGCGAAATGCCGCGTTCGCCTCGCTTGGCTCAATTAAAGTGGTACAAGTTAAATGTGTCGGTGAGAAATAAAAATCCTTCTGGAAAATAATCTTAATTCAAAATGACTTTCTCCTCATGTAAGGTCCATCAGATGCTGGATTTAACAGATACCTGGGAGCTGTGTACATCAACGCACGCGAGATTAGAGAACTGAAAGACACGCTTAATAGAACTCGTCGTCAACTTGACGATGTCAGAAGTGAACTCAAGAGGCAGAACAATACAATAACTAAGGTAACGTCATAATTCAACTAAAATGTAAAAATGGCGAGCAGGTCTATTTTAAAAGACAACATGCAGACTATTGCATCTCAGCGCCTTTTTTTTTTCAGTCGTTGTTTACTCAAACAAAACGGGTTCAAACCCCGTTGAAGTCCTGAATTTTTTTCAGGCTTCTTTACGCAATTGCTTAAATTGCGTTTCACTGCGACGATCATACCTTCATTTCAAAACGTGTTCTATCAACAAAAATAGAACGACAATTTTCGTTTTGTTTCTTTGTTTGTTTGCTTGTTTTTGACAATGGTAATAAACTCCTACCTTGCTTTAATTTGCTCACATCAGTGTGGTGTGTCCTCATAAAATGTTCTTCAATTTGCATAGGGCTCCTTGAAGCCGAAACCAATTGTTCATCAGCAGCAGGCCTCCTACTAAATGAACGCTTACAGTTTGATATTCGCGGGAGCAATAATTGTTTACAATTAATGTCCAAACCACTGCAATCTACACCCCACCTGTGAATCTCGGTTATTACATGATATTTTCACTGCGGACTGGTCTTTTAGCCGATTGTTAAAACAATCGGCTAAGTATGACTAAATTTCGTAGCTGTAGACTTGGGTTCGTTTCTCTTCCAACAACAGGATCTGAAAGGGTACTTTCGGGATCTAGGACTTGACCAAACTAAAGCGAAATACTTGACGGGCCTGAACGGGATTTCACTGCTATCCGGGAAGCGAGATTCACAAATATTTATAGGCACGTTATGCAGGATTTTTTACCTTTCTGTCCGGAATTCGGAAATCGTCACGACTAAAATATACGCCTAGTGGCAATTTAATGTGGATCAACCAGCCGAGCATTCAGTGGTTTCCCCAAGCAAACTAAAGCTGTAGTTGCACCATGGCCAGTTAGAAGACGTTTAGGAACAGGTGACCCAAAACATATAGGAAAAGCTTTCGAAATTTTCTTGAATTTTTCTTGAGGTTGGAGTAAATAATGGTACAGGTCTCCGAGGGCTACCGGGCAGGGACGGATTGAATGGGGAGCGGGGACCACCGGGTCCACCGGGCCACCAAGGACCACCAGGACCTCCAGGACCACCCGGACCCAGGGGATTTAATGGAACACAAGGACTTATGGGTCCTCCCGGTCCACAAGGACTTCAAGGATCAACAGGGGCCATGGGTATTAATGGCTCTCAAGGCCCACCGGGACCCCCCGGCCCTAAAGGCCCAAGAGGACCACATGGTTACAATGCGACTCAGTCAGGAGGGGTTGGATCAGGGGCAGTAGGCTCTCCAGGCCCACCAGGAAGGCCCGGTGCTGGCAATTTGTCCCTATGCCAGTACAAGAACAAAAAAGAAGTCGCACAAACATCTGGAGACTCAGCAGATTCTGTAGTTCTGGTTCGGGAAGATGAACATCCGGTATGTGTGACTTAAGTATCTGATTGGTAATGACGTAAGAGAACATTTTGGGGAAATTGTGATTATTAGTTCTCCTGTAGAGATATAATACTTCGGTTTGTCAGGCGGGTTTTAAATTTATCGTGCTACATTATCTCTCGAATTGCCTTAATGCTGGTCCGGTTGCCTTTTGCACAGTGATGGAGCGATGCTCGTAAAGCTTCCGGAACTTATTCTAAAGAAAACCGTGGGAGTTTCAAATGCCAACCTAGGCCGTTCACCCAAAAATTAGTCAAATTACTCTACGTACACAGGCAGTACTAGTAGAAAACAATCTGCGGGGGGTGACTGATTTGTAAACAAAAAAACCAACAATTAAACTGTAACACGGTATGGTTAGGTTAAGGATCTAAAACTATGTGCTACATTGCGAAATAGGTCCACAACTATCATCATAACCTGCAGTGAAGACGTATTTTGGGGGTGGGTGAAGGCTACTTGGATGTGTTTGCTTATTTCATTCGTTGCCTTTCTTGCAGGGATACAAAATTATGGCTGCGACATGTTCAACAGTGAAAGGAGCAGAGTACATTATGACGGACGCAGTTTTTGTGCCAGGAACAAATATACCGGTATACAGCTGCCACTGTAAAGGACAAGCGAGACTCTTTGTTGTTGGTCCAAGGTATATGATCTGCGTCATACACTACTGGATATGCCCCATTATAAGTTAAGTACTAACTGGGGTTATATTATGAGAAAGGAGGTCGCAAATGTTTAGTGTACTGGGAACAAATATACTTACTTAAAGTTGCCAATGTAAAGACCCACAAAGGAGGCATGCACCCACTTGTACTGTAAAGGAAGCATGCACGACTCTTTGTCAATTTGTCAAGTCCGGGTTGTCCTGGAAACCGCAGTATACTTGCATTCAGTTGCCAGACTGTTCACTACTGGCCAGCCTACGGTATTGTGTGTGTTACTAGATTTTCCCCGACTACAAGCAAAGAATTAGCTGAGACCAGTAAATAATTCATCAAAATTGCATAATTAGCAATCATTTATAACTTTCCGTCAGGTTGTAAGAGTAGCATCTAACGGATCAAAGAAATATCATTGTCATCAGATCAAGGGGCATTACTTTGAGTTATTATCCATTCACATTATCACGTTGTTTTCGATTATAAATAATTTTTCATAAATTCTCATGACCATATTTTTTTTGCCTGTCAATCATTCAAAATTCTTTGCGTTTCCTTTAACATAACCCCGACCAATTTTTTTCAAAAAGCTGTCTTGAGCAAATTTGGAAGTTTTACATCTACGAATAGTCACCTTCAAACTGATATCGATTTGTTTTGTTAACATTTTTATTTGTCCTTAACAGTTGGTTTCCATGTTATTGATAAATTTTCATTATGTTATATATAAATAAGCTATAATATTTGAAAATAAAATTGTTTCGTGATACAGAGAAATTAGGCTGTTTTATTTCGCTTAAATCATTGGGTGACATCATGTTGCTTTACTTCAAATTCTACCCACGAGAACCCCATTCTATGACCATATGGGACCATATGCATGAGAGCGTTGGGTCCTTTTAATGAAGGTTAAGATATGTCATTAAAGATGTGAATATTGTTCATCGTGGTGTCAGATAGGAATGAACGTTTATTCGTTTGTCTCACGATAGAATCGCTTTGAGATATTGATCGCGACGTTTCCACTGCAATACTGCTAGTCTTCATCACAGCGAACCAAGGTGCATAAATAGCTACACGTAAACAATCGACCTCATCGCCTGATGAAGACTAGCAGTATTGCAGTCGAAACGTCGCGATCAATATCTCAAAGCGATTCTATCGTGAGACAAACGAATAAACGTTCATTCCTGTTCATTCCTAAGGTTAAGATAGTATGGCAAAACCAGCGAGTCCAAATCGCCTCAGAAATACACAAGGACACAAAATACAGCACAAGCAAGAGTACTTTATTTCGTTTCTTTACAATACTCAAGCTATGATGAGGCGATTTTTTTTCGAATTTTACGCTATAACTATTCCCATATTAACCCTATAAATCGCTTCGTTATGCATGATTGCCAGTAGGATGCCTAACAAGGGTACTAGTGGTTTATCTTGAGAATGTCGGAGTTTGAGGTATCTATAGATAACACATGCATTGTCTGGAGTATTTAGTGCAGCTCAAGGAACCTGGAATCCCACTAAAGATTGGAATCCAAAATCCAAACTCCACTGACAAAGACTGGAATAGGAAGCCGATTGCGTAATCCGCTAGATTAAGAGAATCATCCAGTGTATTGAGTTGTCCACCTTTTGAACAACTGGGGCCAGATGGCCTATTTCCGGTGACTTGCCGTTGCATGTGAAAAAAATCGCGTCACATGAAAAGTTTTACCGGAGATTATATCCCGAAATTCTTACACAAACACAATACTAGTCGGGCGTCGCTGCCGTTGCTTTAAAGCCAGCCAACAGATATGTCTGACTGGAAAATTCTTTTGCCCTTCCTGTGGTCAGTTTTATTTCATGCACCTGCTTTAAGTTTGCAACGTTCTATGTTAACAATATATGCACTCAATGTTCGGTCTGGGAATAAGTTTTTTATTTTCATTTTTTTTCCCAATTACTTGGTTCCATTTTATAGGTCAAAAGTTGAAGATAAGTAGCGTATCATTTTTTTTAAGTACGAAATGAAAGTATTTGAAAACTTTAGAGCTTAAAAACGTATCAAGTATTGTTGCCCTGAGTGAACGCAAGGGTCCACACCTACACATTCAAATCTATCAAAGACAAACTTGAACAGAATGCAACGTCCGGGGAAAACGCAAGAGGAACATTATTTCGAGCTGAGCAACGTAAATGGCGCTCATCTGTACATGAATGCAGGTTTTGAAGGAAGTGCAAGCGAAAACCCAAAACCAGTATTAATGAGAACGACCACAGGAAAAAACGATAACGAAAACGCCTCGAAAGAAAGACCCGTGCAGGACGTTGAAGGAGCTGTCTACAGTAAAGTTACCCCAAATAGCAACGGTGTTATTATGCAAGGAGCAGAGCAAGCATCATGGAGACTTGAAGGACCGAATGCAGTGCTTGACTCACTAAACGTCATAACGCAGACAATGCAACAGCAAATGGACTTGTTTCGTCGCGTGATGTATCTGATGACTTTGCTTCTTGTGATAATTCTTTTGACAGCAGCATTGGGCCTGGGTTTGATAGTGAAGACATCGAAGCCTGAGAGATGCCCGAGTCAGCCCTCTTTATCTCCAACTGCAGGTCAGTAGGGTAGTACAGCGTACCATCGATCTTATGTCTTAAAATACGTCTAGTCACAGTTGAAGTTGGTCGAAGTTTTAGTGACGAATAGTAAAGAAAATTAATAACAGACTGTTTCCGATATATAAAAGAATCGTACTCGAAGACAAGTATGAAATTAAAATCTAAACAAATTGGGCTATGCCCAACTGTGTCTCTGATCGACCAACAAAATTGCAAGGTCCTCGAAAAATACCCTGTTCGAATAAACTGTCTAAACGAAAGAGAGGGATTAAAATAGCTAATTAAAAGTAGTAGCAGAAAGCCAGGACATACAAAGAAAATTAGCGTCAAGGTTTCTCACTCCTGAGGGAACCTAACCTGTGTCCCCGGGGGGGTACTCGATATATCTTCGGGTGGGGAGGTGCGGCCCGACCCTTCATACCTTGACCCTGTTTAAGACAAAAATCGCTGATTTTCTTACCCTGTTTAAGACAGAATTCCGATTTTTGATACCCTGTTTAAGGCATTTAACCCGAAACCAAAAAAAAAAGCTTTGCTCTAGTTTAGTTCGTACAACAGACGCGCAGGTCGCAGGCTGTTTATCGTCCAAGAAAAGATACCGTGTTTAAGACAAAAATTGATAAAATCGATACCCTGATTAAGACAAGAAATGATAAAATCGATACCCTGTTTAAGACAAAAATCCCGAAAAACATACCCTGGCTGGCCGCACGTCCCCATTAAGCCCTTATAAGGAAGTACCCCCCCCCCCCCCGGGACCTGTGTTCGGTAAGAGATTGCTTAGTTAGAGTTCGGACTACGAAACGTGTGATAATTCACCGAGCTTACTTTATTTCACGTCATTGGTTTTTTTTTTTTTAAATTGGTGGATTCAGAAACGAAAAAGAACCATAACAAATATTTCAATTACTTTTACAGCTTAACCTTGAAATTTTTACTTGGTGTAAAATTTCATTTTGCAAATAAATTATGTCGAAGGCTAAAATTTTACGTGCATGTGCTTGTGCCTGTGTTTGCAGCGTACAAGCAAAGAGTTCCGCCGAGAAAAGAAAATGAAAGTGAAGCATTA
>JBBMOI010000007.1:1125000-1200000 GCA_038088405.1 Porites divaricata | reverse complement strand
TCGAGCAAATTCGGAAGTTTTACATCTACGAATAGTCACCTTCAAACTGATATCGATTTGTTTTGTTAACATTTTTATTTGTCCTTAACAGTTGGTTTCCATGTTATTGATAAATTTTCATTATGTTATATATAAATAAGCTATAATATTTGAAAATAAAATTGTTTCGTGATACAGAGAAATTAGACACAAAATACAGCACAAGCAAGAGTACTTTATTTCGTTTCTTTACAATACTTAAGCTATGATGAGGCGATTTTTTTTCGAATTTTACGCTATAACTATTCCCATATTAACCCTATAAATCGCTTCGTTACGCATGATTGCCAGTAGGATGCCTAGCAAGGGTACTAGTGGTTTATCTTGAGAATGTCGGAGTTTGAGGTATCTATAGATAACACATGCATTGTCTGGAGTATTTAGTACAGCTCAAGGAACCTGGAATCCCACTAAAGATTGGAATCCAAAATCCAAACTCCACTGACAAAGACTGGAATAGGAAGCCGATTGCGTAATCCGCTAGATTAAGAGAATCATCCAGTGTATTGAGTTGTCCACCTTTTGAACAACTGGGGCCAGATGGCCTATTTCCGGTTACTTGCCGTTGCATGTGAAAAAAAATCGCGTCACATGAAAAGTTTTACCGGAGATTATATCCCGATAAATTCTTACGCAAACACAATACTAGTCGGGCGTCGCTGACGTTGCTTTAAAGCCAGCCAACAGATATGTCTGACTGGAAAACTCTTTTGCCCTTCCTGTAGTCAGTTTTATTTCATGCACCTACTTTAAGTTTGCAACTTTCTATGTTAACAATATATGCACTCAATGTTCGGTCTGGGAATAAGTTTTTTATTTTCATTTTTTTTTTCCAATTATTTGGTTCCATTTTATAGGTCAAAAGTTGAAGATAAGTAGCGTATCATTTTTTTAAGTACGAGCTGAAAGTATTTGAAAACTTTAGAGCTTAAAAACGTATCAAATATTGTTGCCCTTAGTGAACGCAAGGTTCCACATCTACACATTCAAATCTATCAAAGACAAACTTGAACAGAATGCAACGTCCGGGGGAAACGCAAGAGGAACATTATTTCGAGCTGAGCAACGTAGATGGCGCTCATCTGTACATGAATGCAGGTTTTGAAGGAAGTGCAAGGGAAAACCCAAAACCAGTATTAATGAGAACGACCACAGGAAAAACCGATAACGAAAACGCCTCGAAAGAAAGACCCGTGCAGGACGTTGATGGGGCTGTCTACAGTAAAGTTACAGCAAATAGCAACCGCGTTATTATGCAAGGAGTAGAGCAAGCGTCATGGAGACTTGAAGGCCCGAATGCAGTGCTTGACTCACTAAACGTCATAACGCAGACAATGCAACAGCAAACGGACTTGTTTCGTCGCGTGATGTATTTGATGACTTTGCTTCTTGTGATAATTCTTTCGACAGCAGCAGTGAGCCTGGGTTTGATATTGAAGACATCGAAGCCTGAGAGATGCCCGAGTCAGCCCTCCTTATATCCAGGTCAGTAGGGTAATACAGCGTACCATCGATCTTAAGTCTTAAAATACGTCTTTCCTCTAATAGTCACAGCTGAAGTTGGTCAAAGTTTTAGTTACGAATAGTAAAGAGTATTAATAACAGACTGTTTCCGATATAAAAAAATTCGTACTTGCCCCTAAGGCCTGGGATATAAATTGCAAAGGAAATGTATTATTCATTCTTGAACCTCTTAGTGATCTCTTTCGATTTATTCCCCCCACGTCTGGGAGACAAGTAGGAAATTAAAATCTAAACAAATTGGGCTACACCCAACTGACGATCTCTGACCAACAAAATTGCAAGATCCTCAAAAAAATACCCTGTTCAAATAAACTGTCTAAACGAAAGAGAGGGATTAAAATAGCTAAAGTAGTAGCAGAAAGCCAGGACGGTTAACGAATTTTGACAAAGAAAATCAGCGTCAAGGTTTCTCACTCCTGAAGGAACCTAACCTGTGTTCGGTAAGAGATTGGTCAGTTAGAGTTCGGACTGCGGAACGTGTGATAATTCACCGAGCTTACTTTATTTCACGTCATTGGTTTTTTTAAATTGATGGATGCAGAAACGAAAGAGAACCATAAGAAATATTTTAATTACTTTTACAGCTTAACCTTGAAATTTTTACTTGGTGTAAATTTCATTTTGCAAATAATTTATTTCGAAGGCTAAAATTTTACGTACAGGTGCTTGTGCCTGCATGTATTTGCAGCGTACAAGCAAAGAGTTCCGCCGGGAAAAGAAAATGAAAGTGAAGCATCATTCGGGCAAACAACCTCGTTCCCAGGTTCTCTCTCCTCCCCTTCGAGAGACCCTGGTTGGGTCTGGTCACGTGTCTCCCAGAATCTGGGAGATTGCAAACAAACGACTTGGGGGAGGGGCGGATAAGTGTGAGATTTGTCTCTACAAAGCGTAGACGTCGAGGTCAGTGAAAACTGTGTATCTGACCTTCTCTAAAAGGTCATGTTTTTTATAGTTCTCGGACTAGTCAAGACGAAACCTCGAACGCCGAATCCTTTGACAGCGAAAGCGTAACTTCCTGCAGAATATTTGGATGTTTATCGGATGTTGCAAAGGAAATCGCAGATTCACCACTTGTGCAGTCAAAGTATTTTTGGCTGTTGTATTCATACCGAAACGCAGTAGACTTGAATTGCCATTTCTATGTTATGGAGGCCACCTTTAGAAAGCAAACGTATGTATTTTCAAAACTATGATTATGCAGTTCGAAGTGGGGCCGAAAAGATGTATCAAGCTTTGCCGTCCTCACCGACCTCGAAAATATTAAAATTAAACAGAAGCAACATGAAGAGAGAATACGCCGCCCGGACTCAGTTTGATTGTTCAAATGAAAAGAGGTAAACAGAATCCTGGAAGAGTATATTTACATCCAACGGCTCTGTGTTGGAAAGCCGTAAGCTTCTTTGTTAAAAAAAATATGGCTTGCACGACTGCCAACCGTTTATTGTTCTTTGTTTAATTTCTGGAGGGTAAGGTATCCTTTAGAGGATTCAAAGAAATCACTGAGCTACATTTGTTTTTTTTAATAAAGTTTTCATTTGGACCATATACAAGAAATCCTTTCGCTTTGGAAAGTTATCGCTGGTTTATGTTGTCTGTTTTGTCTCTGTTTATACCATTCCCTGTTGTCTTCAGTATCGCGTTTTGGTCCTCCTTTGCTGATGCACTGGCACGTACTATATTTATATATTTTATTTACCTCTATTTACAACTAACAGCGATACGTTTTTTCTGTTGCCGCATCAAAAAAAAGTTAGGGGTAGGAGAAAGCTGACATTTCAAGACTATAGCTTTCCGTAAAGTCATTAGAAAAATACTATTTTGACCGTGAATGTGAAATGAATCCTCTGCTCTCAGCGTAACTGCTAACGGTTTTGTCACCGGTAATGGTTTAGGTTTTGCATGTACTGATTCGGACCGATTACCAGCTGCTGTCACCGACAAACCAACGAACAGGGATTTTCCCTTCAATAAATAAACACGCGCTTGTGTGTCTTACTCAAGATCGTAGATTTTAGTATCTAATTGTTGTCATCGGTTTTACTGCGATAACGCAAGTTTTTTATTTCTCCGCTGGTAATTCGCTTGTTTATCTAGTGATAGTTCTGTTTAGGCAGGAATTTCCCGAATTTCAGTTACAGTTGGAGGCTTAGCAAATTTACCTTGCCCTTTCGATCATTGTGTGAACGGTGAAAACGAATCAGACAAAAAAAATTGAGAGACCAAGGACTCCTCCCTCGGAATTAATTTTGTTCTGGGACCACGTGACCAGACCCAACCAGGGTCTCTCTCTTTCTCTCGCTCCGTAGGGACGGGTAAGAGAGAACCCTGGGAACGAGGTTGCCGGGCAAGGGGGTGATTAACTCTCGGCAAGGTCAAAAGATGAAACATGTCGAAACACTAGTCAAGAGAAAAACATTTTTTAATTGCTTGGAGATTTCATTCACGTTTTCAAAAAGCCAAACTACCACAATTAGCATGCACGGTCTGTTTTTCTACAAACGTGCAAGTAGCGAACTAGAGACGCAGAAAGTGGTATGTTACCGGGCTTGTGGTAAGCCTTGAACGAGCCTGCATAACAATAGTCTGCTACACAGCCGTTTTTTTTATTGTCGTCACGCAACGCTCCTCCCTACTAATGAACGCTTACAGTTTGATATTCGCGGGAGCAATAATTGTTTACAATTAATGTCCAAACCACTGCAGTCTATACCCCACCTAGGAACGTTGCGTGACGATACTAAAAAGGGCTGTGTAGCAGACTAGCATAACAAGCGCTTTATGAGTCAAGCGAGGCGAACGCGGCCTTTCGCGACGAGAGGAGGAAAAAATAAGGCGTCGCTTCATTTTTTCTCCTCCTCTCGCCTCGAGCGTGCCATGCTTCGCGCGAATGCCGCGTTCGCCTCGCTTGGCTCAATTAAGGTGTGTCGGTGAGAAATAAAAATCCTTCTGGAAAATACTCTTAATTCAAAATGACTTTCTCTTCATGTAAGGTCCATCAGATGCTGGATTTAGCAGATACCTGGGAGCTGTGTACATCAACGCTCGCGAGATTAGAGAACTGAAAGACACGCTTAATAGAACTCGTCGTCAACTTGACGATGTCAGAAGTGAACTCAAGAGGCAGAACAATACAATTGCCAAGGTGACGTCACAAGTAAAATGCAAAAATGGCGAGCAGGTCTATTTTAAAAGACAACATGCAGACTATTGCATCTCAGCGCCTTTTTTTCCAGTCGGTGTTTACTCATTCAACTCCCCAAACGTGTTTGAAGTACTTTAGATCCTAGCTGAGAGTGCTGGTCATATTCCTTCAGAGGAGGGTGTGTCCAGCCGATCGGCTGAAACGAATACCTTGCACCTTTTTGGATCTTACTTAGGCCCAGTGATGGGGTCATTCTATCACTCTTCCTGTGGTAAGGATCAGGGTACTGTTTTTATTTTAAAATTTTGTATTGAAGATTTTACTGATCCAGGTCTACTAAAGATCCGGCTGACCCTCAATGGTTTGTCGCTGTGGTTTTGCCTTCACACATGTTTCGGATTTTCATGTTGTCCTTCTCATGATGAGATTTTATTTACTCCTTGACCAATGAGGGGTTTGGACATGTTTGGCAAAACATGCATGCTTCTAACGAAACCTTAAATGAACTGGCGCAGTCTCTTCAAGCTTTAAGGTTACAGGTAAATTTAATAACTCATAAAGCAACACTTAACAGTCGTTCAGCAACGAGTCATTGCTTCGAGTCTTGCTTGACAGTATTCTGAGAATGGATTCCGGGCTCTTGTTTCCTTTCCCCCTTAAATTTGTCTCATTTACTTATTTTCCTGATTGGAAAGATTGAAATACTTCTAATAACTATAGTTCTAATTCAAGAAGCTACAAGTAGATCATTTTTCAGGTTACATTCATTATTTGCAGATTAAAAACGAATCAGAGACCGTGTGGTTCAGCTTTAATAAATCGACGAAACGTTTCTTCGACTTGAAGTCATCTCTACAGTCACTAAAAGAATATGTGAGTAATTTTAATTATGTTTGATGGTTATTTTCATTCGTTTTAAAGCTAAAATTGTTTGCAGTAACGAGACATGTATATGTAACGGTGTTACAAATGAAACACTCGTAACGTGACAACCTCGAATGATGTTTTGATATTTATGGCCACTAAGGGCCTTGGAAGAAAGTACGTGAGTAAGTAATTTGGCAATTGCAAGTTATGTATGTTAGGTCTGTACTTTTTAAGCAAGCTAATTATAAAACTAGTGAAATCTTTCTTCAGTCAAAGCTGCTAAGTTCGTCGTTATCTGTGGTTACCACGTTGGCTAATCAAACGAAAAGGGACTTCCAAACTTTTACGATGAGCATGGAAAATTCCCTGTCTACGGTAAGATTATTGTGCCCTTGTTGTCACACTTCAGCTTCGAAGTTTTAGTATTTAAGAGGCTCTTTTAGCACATTTGAAAGAGCCTTAGAGGTGACGTTAAAATCCAGTATACCCTGCGCTCCAAGTGTGGCCTGACTGGAAGTAAATAAACCTCCCCAGCTGGAAACATGTACTCAAGTGATATTGGTAAAATAAGCCAATCACAAATCTGCACATCGCCCATAATAGACCTTGTTTAAGTTGCTCACCAATTTTTGCATAACCTTTGTTTCATAATTTTTCCTGAGTATTAAAGTTGCCCTATAGGTAATTGAGGACGAGTATCATGTAAACTTTGATGGGGTTGTGGGGGGGAAGGTGGATTAGGTTTAGGTTTAGGGGGAGGGAGCAAGGTATATTTAACAATTATTCCTCGAGCCCGAATGGGCTTTGAGTCAATAGCCCATGAGGCCGAAGACCGAATGGGCTATTGACTCAGAGGCCATGAGGGCGAGAGGAATAATTGTTTTAGTAAAATCCAACTAATTGGTCAAATATATCGAGAATCAAAAAATTTTAGCTATCTTAAAGCTGGACCTTAATCTTTTTTTGCAGCCAAAAAGCCGGCGCTTTTCGCTACTAGTGGGCTATAACTTATAGCCTAGTAGTAGCTCAACCAATCAGAACGCAGCATTGACAATAGACCACTAGTTGGATTTTACTAATATGGGAGATGTGCAATCAGCGAATACAAAAAGCTGGAATTTTTACAGTATTGGTATGCCGGTGGCACTTTCACTGAGCCTGGGTATCCTGTGGTCCAGCGAGCTTTTGTCACACATGCAATAACTGCTTCTTATTTATAACTCAGGTCTTCACAAGTCTACAGAACCTTGAAGAAAATGCGAACGTTACAAAGGACAGCTTTACTCTGGATATTTTCAACACAAAAGAGATGGTGAATGCCATATAGTACTCCCAGACTTTATATCTATGCACTCAGTTTTGAAGGTTCTAATTTTGCGATCTTTTGCGGATGCACGGAAACGCACAGAAACTAATCCAATGGACAAAAAAAAGGCCATTTCCGAGCTCCACTTCGCCCACACACAAAATAAATGTATTGCTTTAAGCGACATCTATTTTCAAATCTTGTTTACAGTTGTAGGCAGTTTGACTTGGACAAACGTTTGACGGATGAATGCAATTTCTAACAAAATTATTAATACCGGGTAACAAAAACCAGACTCGACCAATCGAAAAAATAACTAAATAGATAAATAAATAAGTTGCCACAAAATACACAACACTGGCTACCCGCAAAGTAAATTAGTAGTTCACTCTGTCATAAATGACGGTATTGATGTCAGTTAGGAATTTAACTGGAAGAAATTTGTGCTCGCTCTTGCTATTGAAACAGCTCTAACATCAAATCCAAATTTCTTTTTGTCAAAGTTGTCCGCAATGCCTTTCGATAGCTGTTAAAACGCTGACTTTTTTCAACAGCTACAAAACGCAACCGTTAGACTTGATCAACAAGACGTCAACTTGAAGTTGCTCTTGAGTGAAATTAACAGCACCCTCTTCTTAAAGGTAATGCTGATATTAACTTACAAATATATGGCTTTTCTTGTAGACCTGCTCTCATTTTGTCCAATTTTACAGCTATAAGTATACTTTTCCCAGGGGGATAACGAGAGGACATAAGGGAAAACGCTTCCTGAACTATCTCAGTGGACCCAATAGAAAGCTGGACTTTTTTCTAAATCAAGGCACTATCACCGTATCGTACTGTAGAATCAATTCTTTTTCACAGTACTCTGTTAGTGAGGCTTTAAAAATAGAGGCCCCAATATTCATAGCAAAACAAAGTAATCGCCATATCAAACACACGTGGCCTCGAGCTGGGTAAATATGGGGCAGTTTTTGTTGTTGTTTTTTTTTTTCCCTCATTGGTTTTCATCTCTCTAGTGACCTGTGCAATGTATGGAAGCGAAGAACATAAAGAAAAGATGAAAAATTACGCATTTCTTTTCAGGTAGAGAATGTCAGCAAACTTCCGGGCCCAGTCGGTCCTCCTGGAGTAAACGGCTCCCTAGGCCCCATAGGACCCCAAGGATTCAACGGATCCCAGGGTGTAATAGGTCCTCAGGGATTTAACGGCTCCCAGGGGTTGATTGGACCACAGGGTCCCCAGGGTGCTGGGGACTTCTCTTTGTGTGAATACCACGGGAAATCCGCAAAGGGAAGTCAGTACCCAGTATCAGGCGTTTCCCCTGGCGCTGGTGTTCAAGTAATTCTCGGGGAACCAAATGTAAGTTTATTATTATTGTTGTTATTAATTATAACGATTATCATTATCATTATCATTATCATTACTATTAATATTATTATTATTATTATTATTATTATTATTATTATTATACTTTTATGGGTTTTATAGGTGTTTGCGCTCATTCAGTGAGTGTCAGTAGTTTGTTTATCAACTTCAAATAAACTCGTGGATTCAAACTCCACTTAAAAATTGTCTCATACTTGTTTGATTGGCACAACAGAAAATGCTCCTTTGAGATAATATTAAATTGAGATAATACGAAATGCTCAAGCTAAAGAGGTCTATATGCAGACGTAGCGACCGAACAAGCTTGGTCAAAAAACAACCTTGAAATATCCCACGTGCTACCCGTCGCTCACCCCACAATATGCAACGAGTTTCTACATTTCTAATTGGCGGTATTCTTTATGGGATATTAATAATGATGAAAGCTGGCAATAACTTAAGTTTGCCCCATCATTCGCTTTAGGTATATTTTAAGCCGTCCTTATGGTATATGCATAAGTTTATTTATTTATTTATTTATTTATTTGTTTTACTATTTGTTTTTTGCTCTTAACACTTATGGCTAATTTGGTCCTTTATTTGTTCATGTTATTTTTGTGCGTATATTTCATTTTAGAGAAGAACATGCCTTTCATTGTTATTTCTTCCAGGGCAAGAAAATAGTTGGTGTGTCATGCTCCACGGACAGTGCCCAGATGTATCTTCTTTCAAGCGGCATCAACCCAGTCACCGGTCAACGGTTTTATTACTGCGACTGTAAAGGACATTTTGGCTCTGGTTCGCGGTATGTGACTTGTTTTATGAGCTACTGGCTTTGCCCTCTTTCTACATAATACTCAAGACACGCCATCTGGCTTAGGTAATCACACGGATTTCAAGCCTATCAGCCGTGAGTAATTTGGAATACGTAAGCACATAACTAAGTTAAGACCGTTCACGAAACTGAGCCACCATGGATAAATCCTCTTTTAAAGAACTTTATTCGAAAGAAACATTGGCCTTGTCTTCTATTAACCCAACCAAGGCACAGGATCCGCTCGGCTTCCCTGGATGGCTCTTAAAGGGGAACGCAGACATTTTGGTAGCGCCCATCAGTGGACAGTAGGGAACATTTTAATAACTATAACACATAAGCTCACCACCTCTGGTTAATTATTAATAATCAGAGTAAGTTTTGGTCTTTCTTCAAAACGAAAACTAATAAATGATCAATTCAATATATCTGAGAATGGACACTCGGGACCGTACTTCTGGATGTTTCTGAATATGTTTCTTATTAGAGAGTTTAAGTATCGCGCGCGTTTACGGTAAACAACAAAAGTGAATTTGTACCGCATGACCAAGTTTTCCATTTACTTATCGTTTACTGTTCATTGTAACTACACGAAAATCGGTAGATTCACGCCAATTCTATCCATAAAAACTGTTTTACGCTGTTTTTATCTGCTCATTTCTCATTTTGAAAATTTCTCAACTTGATTCTCACGTTTGCCGTTAAACGCGATGCTTAATCTCTCTACTTCCAAAATTCTTCTACACTTTAAACGGCAAACGAATTAATTCGTAGGGAAACTACTGTTGGATAGGTATTGCTTTATGGTGTGGATATTGTTTAGTGTCTTTTCTATATTTTGTATTACGTCATCAGGTGATGATGATCACATGCATCCGTATCACCAAGAAAACTATCTGTTTCTCAAAATTTTTCCAGAGGAATGTCATGAAAGAATGTACAATCTAAAAGTGTCCTTAGGGAAGCAAAGTCTTCTTTTTTAATCAACCATTGGAATACAGAATTTCAAAACCAACCTCTCGTTTTTGGACCGGTTTTCCGTCAGTTAGCATGGAACTGACTCTCTTTACTGGCGACGGAGAGACTGAGGTCTTGACACAGGAGTCTTGCTGAGTACACTCAGTCTCGAATAGCTAATTAGGTTAATGTAGGTAGTGTGTATGTTAATATCCAGTTAATCGCTTTTTTTAATAAATTTGTTGTCGTTGTTGTTGTTGTTGTTGTTGTTGACCTATACTTGTACCATATAATTAATATGCAATATTAGCCAAAATCGAACATCGCGTCAAAAGTTGTAATTACCAAGCACAAAGGAAGAAAACGTACAATCAGAAAGTAAAGAGTATTTCGCTTGCTTTCATAGCCTCTTATTAGTGCTGTCTGTCTTTTTAGGAATGGAAAATTATGGCCGCAACATGCCGTAAATGTTTAGTGTACTGGGAACAAATATACTTACTTAAAGTTGCCACTGTAAAGACCTGTAAAGGAGGCATGCATCCACTGTAAAGGAAGCATGCACGACTCTTTGCCAATTAGTCAAGTCCGGGTTGTCCTGGAAACCGCAGTATATACTTGCATTCAGTTGCCAGACTGTTGACTAGTGGCCAGCCAACAGTATTGTGTGTACTGTGTTACTAGATTTTCCCCGACTACAAGTAAAGAATTAGCTGAGACCAGTAAATAATTACATCAAAATTGCATAATTAGCAATCATTTATAACTTTCCGTCAGGTTGAAAGAGCAGCACCTAACGGGTCAAAGAAATATCATTGTCATCAGGCCACGGGGCATTAGCTTTGGGTTGATATCCATTCACATTATCACGTTGTTTTCGATTATAAATAATTTTTCATAAATTCTCACGACCATATTTTTTATTGTCGGTCAATCATTCAAAATTCTTTGTGTTTCCTTTAACATAATCCCGACTGATTTTCCAAAAAGAACTAATCTTGACCAAATTTGGAAGTTTTACATCTACGAACAGTCACTTTCAAACTGATATCGATTTGTTTTGTTAACATTTTTATTTGTCCTTAACGGTTGGTTTCCATGTTATTGATACATTTTCATTATATGTTATATATAAATAAGCTATAATATTTGAAAATAAAATTAATTGTTTCGTGATACAGAGAAATTAGGCTGTTTTGTTTGGCTTAAATCATTGGGTGACATGTTTCTTTTTTTCAAATTCTACCCACGAGATCCCCATTCTATGACCATATAGGACCATGAGAGCGTTGGGTCCTTTTAATGAAGGATGAGATAGTATGATATAGTATAGTATGATAGTATACACAAGGACACAAAATACAGCACAAGTAAGGGTACTTTATTTCGTTTCTTTACAATACTCAAGCTAAGATGAGGGGAATTTTTTTTTCGAATTTTACGCTATGCTATTCCCATATTAACCCTATAAATCGCTTCGTTAGGCAACAAATTTGCCAGTAGGATGCCTAGCAAGGGTACTAGTGGTTTATCTTGAGAATCTCGGAGTTTGAGGTATCTATAGATAACACATTATCTGGAGTATTTAGTACAGCTCAAGGAACCTGACATCCCACTAAAGATTGGAATCCAAAATCCAAAATCCACTGACTGGAATAGGAAGCCGATTGCGTTATTCACTAGATTAAGAGAATTATCCAGTGTATAGAGTTATCCACCTTTTGAACAACTTGGGCCAGATGGTTTATTTCCGGTGACTTGCCGTTGCATGTGAAAAAAAAATCACGTCACATGAAAAGATTTACCGGAGATTATATCCCGATAAATTCTTACACAAACACAATACTAGTCGGGGTCGCTTGCGTTGTTTTAAAACCAGCCAACAGATATGTCTGACTGGAAAACTCTTTTGCCCTTCCTGTAGTCAGTTTTATTTCGTGAAACTACTTTAAGTTTGCAACGTTGTATGTTAACAATATATGCACTCAATGTTCGGTCTGGGAATAAGTTTTTTATTTTCATTTTTTTCTCAATTATTTGGTTCAATTTTATAGGTCAAAAGTTGAAGATAAGTAGCGCATCATTTTTTAAGTACGAGCTGAAAGTATTTAAAAACTTTAGAGCTTAAAAACGTATCATTCTTGCCCTGAGTGAACGCAAGGGTCCACACCTACACATTCAAATCTATCAAAGACAAACTTGAACAGAATGCAACGTCCGGGGGAAACGCAAGAGCAACATTATTTCGAGCTGAGCAACGTAGCTGGAGGGGGACATTGGGGGGTACCCAATACCGCAATACCGTACGAAAAAATGACAAATACCGAAATACCGCGTCGAAAATCGACTAGATACCGATACCGCATATTTTAATTACATTTATAACCGGTTCCGCATACTGATGGTTGCTTCCATCTAGCCGCGGAGTTTAATTATCTCAGGCATTTATGCACAAAGATGTCTATGTTTTTTTCTTTTATTTTTGGTAGTTCGCAAATTTTTCGCAAATTTTCGCTGAAAAGTAAACTTCATTCGTTCAACTGATAGAGTCCTAATAGTGAATAACAATACTCTTATCTTAAACTGGTTTTCTAAAAGGCCATTTGCATGGAGGCGTCATTATTACTACAACCAGCAGTTCTCCCCCTTTTTCTGCGTGAGACCGTCGAGATAGAAGGCTTTGCGTTACCCCCTAAAATCCCCGAAGCCTGCTCCCTCGGTACATATGGAACCAAGATGGCCGCCAGTAACGCATAACCTGCGTAGCAAGCGTTTCCAGTCGAGTTATGCCGTAAATCCTCTATTAAGCCGCCCCCCCCCCCCCCCCCTCTCAAATAAGCTCCCCTTTTCAGGGGAAGAAGTTAATAAGTGCCCCCTCTCTATTAAGCCCCCCTCCCCTCCCCTATTTACTCTTCACTAATAAATGATAGACTTTATTAATTAATCACGACTGTAAAACTTCGTGTGGACTGATCCGGGATGGTTTATTTACCAAAATGGAAGATCGGATTTGATCCTAGTCCTCGGCTAAATGACCGAAAACGTCTTGTACTTAAGCTTTTCACTTTGTATTCTTGTTCTTTATGATACCATCGTTGTTTTTAAATTAAATAAGCCCCCCGTCTCTATTAAGCCCCGACTCAAAAAGAGGATTTACGGTAAGCTAGTTATAGCGCGAAAGTTAGGGCGGGAGAAAAAAATATGGAAGGGGGAGGGGGAGGGGAGAAGAGGCTTAGTTTGTAAAGGAGGCAGGGTTACCAAGCGGGTTTTCAACGGTCGTGTGTCGTGGTGAAAATGTTCTCGCCCCTTCGGCGTCGTTTTGTGTCTTGGATTTTGGAAAACAAACTGCCGCTTGGCGTCGGTTGCAGTGGCCGGATTGCTCAGCTAATGAGATGAAATGAAACAAGGACATATTGGCTTGGATTCGGCGTTTGATTTGTGGCTACTTGGCCATGTCAAGCTGAGGATTTTTCGCCTCTCGCATGGGGCATCCCGAACTGGACTGTCAAGCCTTGTCCTTTCTCTTACATTTGAAACTCGGGGTTAAAGGAAATCACTTGAATCGCAATGGATCGGAAAAATAACCACACAGCGAACAAAAACAAGCAAAGTAAATACGGTAAGCTGTATTTTATTAACCATTCTAGCGAGTATTTATCGATTTGAATCTTTTACCTGAATTCCCATACAAATCCTTTATATTCACGGCCATTTTAAACTCACACAATGAGCTTGGGCCGCCTGTGATTGTATTGAACAATCATATTTCCCCGAATACCGTCAGCCAAAATGATAAAATACCCCTTTCCCGCAAGGCTAGATGATACCGAAATACCGCACGTTAAAATCAAAATTACCGAAATACCGCATGAAAAAAAGCCCAATACCGCAATACTGTAAACCCCCATGTCCCCCTCTAGATGGCGCTCATCTGCACGTGAATGCAGGTTCTGAAGGAAGTGCAAGCGAAAACCCAAAACCAGTATTAATGAGAACGACCACAGGAAAAAACGATAACGAAAACGCCTCGAAAGAAAAACCCGTGCAAGACGTTGAAGGGGCGGTCTACAGTAAAGATACCCCAAATAGCAACCGCGTTATTATGCAAGGAGCAGAGCAAGCATCATGGAGATCAAACTTGAAGGACCGAATGCAGTGCTTGACTCACTAAACGTCATAACGCAGACAATGCAACGGCAAATGGACTTGTTTCGTCGCGTGATGTATCTGATGACTTTGCTTCTTGTGATAATTCTTTTGACGGCAGCAGTGAGTCTGGGATTGATAGTGAAGACATCGAAGCCTGAGAGATGCCCGAGTCAGCCCTCCTTATCTCCAGGTCAGTAGGGTAGTACAGCGTACCATCGATGTTAAGTCTTAAAATACGTCTTTCCTCTAATAGTCACAGCTGAAGTTGGTCAAAGTTTTAGTTACGAATAGTAAAGAGAATTAATAACAGACTGTTTCCGATATATAAAAAAATCGTACTTGGCCCTAAGGCCTGGGATATAAATTGCAAAGGAAATGTATTATTCATTCCTGAACCTCTTGGTGATCTCTTTCGATTTATTCCCCCCACGTCTCGAAGACAAGTATGAAATTAAAATCTAAACAAATTGGACTATACCCAACTGTGTCTCTGATCGACCAACAAAATTGCAAGGTCTTCAAAAAAAATACCCTGTTCAAATAACTGTCTAAACGAAAGAGAGGGATTAAATTAGCTAAAGTAGTAGCAGAAAGCCAGGACATACAAAGAAAATCAGCGTCAAGGTTTCTCACTCCTGAAGGAACCTAACCTGTGTTAGGTAAGAGATTGGTCAGTTAGAGTTCGGACTGCGGAACGTGTGATAATTCACCGAGCTTACTTTATTTCACGTCACTGGTTTTTTTAAATTGGTGGATTCAGAAACAAAAGAGAACCATAGGAAATATTTCAATTGCTTTTACAGCTTAACCTTGAAATTTTTACGTGGTGTAAAATTTCATTTTCAAATAATTATTTGGAAGGCTAAAATTTTCGTGCATGCGCTTGTGCCTGTATTTGCAGCGTAAGCAAAGAGTTCCGCCGGCAAAAGAAAATGAAAGTGAAGCATCACGGGCAAGGGGGTGATTATAACTCTCGGCAAGGTCAAAAGATGAAACATGTCGAAACACTAGAGAAAAACCTTTTTTTAATCGCTTGGAGATTTCATTCACGTTTTCAAAAAGGGGGGTCTGTTTTTCTACAAACTGTGCAAGTAGCGAACTAAAGACGCAGAAAGTGGTACGTTACCTAACCGGTGCTTTATGAGCCAAGCGAGGCGAACGCGGCATTTCGCGCGAGACGAGGGGAGCAAAAATAATAAGGCGCCGCTTTATTTTTTCTCCTCCCCTCGTCTCGAGCGTGTCACGCTTCGCGCGAAATGCCGCGTTCGCCTGGCTTGGCTCAATTAAAGCGCCTATTATGCAGGCTAGCCTTGATTTACAATTGCCTAAGGTCGAGGTTGTGGTCCCTTAAATAAAAACGCAATTTGAGCTCTTGCCTGTAGTCTCTTCTTTGTAGGATTCTTACACTATTTAGTTAACAATAAATGGTTAGAAGGATTATAGAGCGTTTTCACATGACGTCACGGCGGCCATATTGGTGTTCCAAAACAATGAAACGGCGGCCATGTTGGTGTACCAAGAAAATCCTCTGGGAGTTTAACTCTTTTCTCATGTAAATGCTTTCTTCTGTTCCAATAAATTAGCATAGATGCTGGTCACGTGAGTGAAAACGCTCGACTTTTGTTAAAGGGTTAATTTCTCTGGAAAATAATCTTAATTCATAATGACTTTCTCTTCATGTAAGGTCTATCAGATGCTAGATTTAACAGATACCGGGCAGCTGTCAACGCACGGGAGATTAGAGAACTGAAAGACTCACTTGACGATGTCAGAAGTGAAATCAAGAGGCAGAACAATACAATTGCCAAGGTAACGTGACAAGTGAAATGTGAAAATGCAGGGGCACCCAACGACAATTTTCGGGAAAATATCTGTTCGGAAGACGATTTGAGATCTAAAATTTTCGGAACATTTGTTGCAAAAATTTCTTTCTTGCCTGTCTCTCCTAGGATTTTCGAACATCTAAAAATGGTGTAATTGCCTATTTTTAACGGATTTTTACCCCAAAAAGGCCACCTAGAATTTTCGGGAGCCTTTTTTCTGGCTGAAATTTTCGAAAAGGTAAGTTTTGATCCCTATAATTTTCGGATCACTAGACGTTCAGCTAGGAAATCCGAACAGATGAAAAAGTTTTAGGGGATAAAAGTATGCCTATATCTACCGTTTAAATAGTAAAATACGTTTAACAACGTTATGTTAAAGTGGTTTTGAAATATATTCTCGTTGGGTGCCCCTGAAAATGGCGAGCAGGTCTGTTTTAAAAGACAACAGACTATTGCATCTCAGCGCCTTTTTTGCAGTCGGTGTTTACTGATTCAACTCCCCAAACGTGTTTAGTACCTTAGACCCTAAACATGTTCGAAACAAACTTATTTTCTTTTCTATCGGCTTTTTAGTTAGTCTGGTCATTCGTACTGTGTATGAAAACGAGCAAACAGAGGGCTCACCCGTGTATCCAGATGAATTTTCCACTTCTTTGAGGTCGTTTTAGGTTATGTTAGAAAGACCGGAATTCATCTCCGAATGTTCCAGCGCGAAAAGCTAAAAAAATGTGTTCTATGAGCAAAAATACAACAACACTTCGTTTTGTTTCTTTGTTTGTTTGTTTTTTGTCAATGGTAATGAACTCCTTTTCTTGCTTTAATTTAAGTTTGGAATTAGTAATGATACAGATCCATCCAAGCGCTCAGGCAACGACGGATTAAAAGGTGAACCCGGACCTCCGGGCCCAAAGGGGCCAGCAGGACCTCCGGGACCGAGGGGTTTCAATGGAAGACAAGGACCGATTGGCCCGCCTGGACCACAAGGACAACAGGGACTTCAAGGAGCAATAGGGGCCATGGGTATTAAAGGATCTCAAGGCCCACCTGGAAGGCCTGGTGCTAGCAATTTCACTGCATGCCAGTACAAAAACAAGAAGGGACTGCCAGTTGCAACGTCAGCTGGAGCCTACGCTGCAGCCTCTGACGTCCTCCTTCTGGATAATGAACATCCGGTATGTGTGATTTTGAATTTAGATATATATCGATTGTTTAGTGTAATAGACTGGAAGAATTGTGATTATTAGTTCTTCTAAGGCGATATATAAAACTTCCCTTAATCAGATGGGGTTCGAATAATTTACTTTTAATTAAATAAATATTAAACACTTTTAAAATGACTAGTCCCGACAGAAACAGTTAATTTTGTTTCCCGAGAATGTCAATCCGCCGAGGGAAACAACTGTTCATTAAACCTCGCTGTCACGGCGGCCCTCGGTCAACATTCGGTCCTGGTTCGGGAAGATGAACATCAGTTATGCATGACTTTATAACAATATGCAATATGCTCTTATTTCCTTTGAACAAATATTATTAGGTTCCAGTCAGCTACTTGAAATTCAGTCTTTATTTAAAGCAGAGAACGATTTGTGCAATAGATAAGTTTACGTAAATATAAGGAACGATTAAACACTGATGGTACGGTCAAGTCAACGACCCATTATCATGTTCCGTATTATGCAATTAACCCACAACATAACAGTCACCCTGCACAAGGCTTTCATCATCTCCTGCCCCTCTCAGTTTCGTTCAAATCGTTTTGATTGTATTTATAGGTAGTACACAGAAGTCTTGTTGAGCACACTGCCTGCCTCGAATAGCTTTAGCTTACTGTAGGTAGTGTGCATGTTTAATATCCACTTAATCGCTTTTAATAAAGTTGTTGTCGTTGTTATTGTTGTTGTTGTTGAGCTATACTTGTACAAAATAATTATATGCAATATTACCCAAAATCGAGCATGGCGTCAAAAGTTGTAATTACCAAGCACAAAGGAAGAAAACGTACAATCCGAAAGTAAAGAGCATTTCGATTGCTTTCATAGCTTCTTATTAGTGCTGTCTCTCTTTCAGGGATGGAAAATTATGGCCGCAACATGTTCAACAGAGAACGGAGCAGAGTACATTATGAAGGACGCATATGTTACGAGAGGAACAAATATACGGATTTACAGCTGCCATTGCAGAGGAGTGTCAAGTTTTAATGCTCGTCAAAAGTATATAAAGTGCGTCATACACTACTGGATATGCCCAACATAAGTTAAAGACTAACTGGGGCTATAGGATGAAAAAGGAGGTCGCAAATGTTTAGTGTACTGGGCCAAAATATACTTGCATAAAGTTACCACTGTAAAGACCTGTAAAGGAAGCATGCTTGACTCTTTGAATGTCAGTCGAGCAAATGAATTTTGGAAACTTACAAAGATTCAGCAGTAAAGCTGAGCAAAAGAATTCGAGTTTCCTTTGCTCAAGATTCCTTAAAATGTCAAGACTTAAAACTAAGGAATCCTGAGCAAAGGAAACTCGTATCAGTGTTCAGATGACTTTATTCAGCTTTCTTTCCATTTGTTTTGTGATGCCGTTAATAAGCTGATCGGTTAGTACACATAGATCACTGTTATAATAATAATAATAATAATAATAGTTTATTGACACTTCTAGCAGATAATATAACTGAATAAACAGTGAAATTTACAAAAATTTACAAGATAATACTAAAACCATTTACAAGCCCAATGATCAATAATACAGTAATTGAATAATTGTATAATTTATCCAAATCTAAATGTAAAAAAGTCATTCGCTCTCTTAGTCCTGTTTTTCGATTTACGAGTTGCGGACTTACGTGCCTGTAGATTTACGTCACGAGCTGAAGATTAAATTTTTGAAGTCTAAGTTTGAGTGCCGTCCTGTTTTCCAGTTGTAGCAGATCCTAGTACCTTGGAATAGTGACGAGTTTCTTTCCCACTAGCCAAGCAAGTTACAGAGTTAGTTTCCTCGTTGTTGTTCATACGCCGAAGTCGCTCGAATTCTCCCAAAGCATATTTCTCCGATTTGTGCTTGGAAGGGCAAAACCTATCCTCACACCTCCTCCCTGCATTTTCCCATGCTCATCAGTATTCCTCCAATTTCTGAACACTCTCTTCTCGGACTCTGAGACGTTTTTCTCATGGCATTACGGTTTTACGTGTTTTCTTGGGTAACCGAATTATTAGTATTATCATATAGACAAGAGTGTTTTAGTAAAGTTCATACGAAACTTCATTCGGGACTTGACCAGCATATTTTTCATATCCTCACCAGTATCGATGACGTCATTTCCCACTCAAACTGTAATTTGAGCACACTTTGCCAAATGCTATGAGAAAAATGATGAGCGATGAATTCGTGATGTTATCTTAAGCTGGCATAAAATCTCTCTCTGAGGAGCAGGAGAATGTTAATACGAAGAGGAAAACTTTGTATGACTTCAAATTATTCAAGTGAAAACGAAAGGAGAGAAATTCCTGCCGCCGAACTACAGCACCTATATAGTTCGTAATAAAGTTTGTGCTGTATAATAAAAAGAAAATTGCACGGTGGTTTAAAGATATGAATTTTATTTTCTCGTGCGCTCCTTCGTAAAATATTCTTTTGTTTTCACTGACTCGAAAATAAAATTCATATTTTCGCGCTACCGTGTAATATTCCATATGTATTGGAATGACGGTACAGCTTTTTTCCTACGTTCATTTATTTAATTTGCCCGCAATTTCGCATGTCTCGAAACTGCAACGGACCATGTCGATGTTTTCCACGATCAGAATTTTTTCGTGTAAGAAATATAAAAACCGAGCGATATTTTAAGCATATTACTTAATATAACTAGAAGGTACCTTCACGATTATCATGTTTCTAAAAAGTATTTTTAAAATGTCTAGTTTATGCGGCCACTTTTTTTGAAAGGCGCATATTGTGTTCAAGTCAATATTTTGACTAAAATTAATTGAAAGCTTGCGAGACACCTTAGTTATGCATGACCTTTTGTATAGATAGATCTTTAGTTGCTTGGTCTGTGTAAACTGGCACGTTATGCCTCGAGGTAAAAAAAAAAGCTAGAAAACGAGTGATGTTGAAGTAAATATTTCTTTTATTAGTTGATGAATGAGATGAAATATGACTGTCTTAATAATACAGTTCTGCGCCTAGAAAACACAGTCTGGATTGAGGGTCGAATACCACCTCTTACATCCCTCTTCCTTATAAACTCAGGAATTATTATAGATGGTGCTGATTACTGATCCCCATGAAGAATTATGTGAGATCGCGAGGGGATGGTTAATTGTAATAATCATTTTAATGTGCTGGTTCCAAGCTCAAAACATGCCCATCTCTATATAAGATGTCTGTCTTCAAAACATTTGCCTCTTTCAGGATATGAAGGAAGTTAGATTCTAGCAGATAAAATTGTTCATTACTGAGAAGTTATCATTCGTTGACTCGTATTTTTATCAGTTCATGCCCGCATCACGTGTAAAATCGTCCGTCATATTTTCGAGCTCTGAGGTGCCAAATCAGCTGATCCTCCGCGCCTCTTCAGTCACACCTTGCCAAAAATCTGCAATGCCACCCGTGAATACCAGTTGACCTCATCCGCAGTAAAAACGAAAGACATGAGGTTCATTTTCTTTCAGATTTTCACTTTCAGGTATATTTATATATTCTTTACATGTATACGATAGTTACTTAAAATAAAAATACTGCGTTACTTAAAAATAAAAATACTTTTAACAGTAATAGCAAATAAAGGTAACAAGCCAAAGACAACGGGAAACAGTTGATGATCGGGCGGGGTAAGTGGTGTGAAGTGATGTATTGTATTCATAAAAGGTCATTTAGTATGTTGCTACAATGTTATTGTAGCTTTTATTATGTTTTTTTTTATTTGTATAACCAGCAAAATATTTTTAAACAGAGGAAACAGCTAGTTTTGTTTCTCGAGAACCTGGCTGTTTCCCAAGGCAGAGGAAAAGGGAAACATAACTATTATAGTTTCCCAAGGGCCCATCTTCAGGTGACGTGTACCATTTTATGAAAGTAAATCTTAATACCGAACGATCAATATTCGCATTAAACATTGCACTTTTACTCTCTAACGTGAGAGACTTTGTAATGTTGCCCGCGCGGAAACATTTGACGGGAAACAGCTATCTTGTTTGATGCCATGTGACCTCAAAGTGGCCGATAAGCTGAGAGCCCGTGTAGTTTGGGGATAAAAACCCTGTTAGGAAGCAAATTGTCTCTGAATGGCAGCTTATAATAAGAATGTAGATATTAAGAAACAATTATGTTTACGTCTGTATTGAACAATCTGTTTTTTAATAAAACTTTTTCAAGCTTCTTATGTTGTTAAATATTACTTTTAAAATTCACTTACATCATTTACTTGATAGACCTGACCAGTTCCGGATACAATTGTCGAAGAATATTCAAGAAAAGACTATATCTAAATAAACTAATAGTCAGAGATGGACTTTGCTAAAGCACCTTGGGGTTTTTTGATGTCACGTAAGTTTTAATACTATAGATGTTCTAATTTTCATGATTTGGCCCAGAAATCTCTTCAATTGTAACGGGCATGGTAATTTCCGACAAAGTTCCATAGAATTCCACTCCACAAGCCTCTTAGTTTCATGTTAAAGAGATGCATGGTGCTTTTCTTTTTATAGTGGCGACTGCTTATTTTCTTTTCTGTCTGGCCACGTTTCCGCTTCACATGGCCATGATAGTTATGGGTAAGTTCATCCAGTTTCAACTACGTGTAAAGGATAATCCATTACCATTGTTTGCTATTGTTGTCGCCCACAATCTAACAGATAAACTCTTATGATGATTACCGCACACGTTTCCTTCAGGTCCCAGTTGTTAAAAAGGGAGCTAATGCTATTCACGGGATAAATTTCTATCCAGTGGACAGCACAATTGGTTTTCCTATTTTTAAATAAGCTAATACTTCTCCGCTGGATAGAGATTTATCCGCAGATAGCGCTGTCCATCGTTTGAACACTGTTCCCGTTTAAACTGGAACCAGACGATCATATTCCAACAGTTTAGTTACAAGAGCAGTTTAGTTAGATTTTATGTGGATTAGGATGAAGAAGGTGTCATTTGAACGGATTCGTATCCAGTCTCCAGTCGCTTCCCTGTATTCGCGCTGTGATTAATGGGAAGGACTTAGTGAGTTCAAGTACATCAAGGGAAGGAAGGAAGAATTGAAAATGCCACGCAACCGTTTTTTTGTTATATCTTTCCCATGCGCCTTAGTATGTGTCCCGTCGACTTAGGGAAAGTTAAACATTTTGTATGAGAATGAAAGATGAAAAGAAATGTTCTTACATTGAAGCTCACACTTTGATATGAAAGCTTCAGAATCCTTTGAAATTCGCCAAACGATCGTGTTCTTTCTTTTTAGGTGCAAAATACAAGGATGAGTGCCCTGTGGAAGACATGATCCCAATTTACTTAATAGTCGCCGGATCGGCTGGACTCTTCAATACTTGCTGCGCAAGTGCATTGAGATACCAAAGTGGAGATGAAAAGCAGAGCCTGAATCCGTTCAGCGGTCTCATCCAACTCTTCCAGTTCACTTGGTTCATTGCTGGAAACGTGTGGATTTATAGTATCTACGAGCCTAACTACACTGACCTCAGCAGCCCAGATTTCTGCCACAAGACGCTGTATCTATTTGCATTCTGGGTTACTAATTCGTATTATATCTTGTTTGGTGTCGTACTTGGAATCGTGACATGTTGTACATGTATGGGTTTGAGGGTAGTAGCTTGTAGCCAGAGTTTGGTGTAAAATACAAACAAATAGATCTTTCCATGTTTTATGACAACTAGTATTTAGCCATACGTACAAACTAAGGGAAATCTTATATCTTTGTCTGAACGATCAAGAACATTTTTTATCCTAACCATTCCCCCCAAAGCCAGCTTTGCACTGTGCCAGAAGCAATTTTCATCCTCCAACCTTGGTATATTGTTTATCAATCTGCTTTGGCCGAAGATTTAAACTTGCTGCGAACGCAATCCTCAAAACTTTGCAGTTGTCTAAATGCCATTGTTTTCGGCATTTCAACAGAGACTGACCAAAACTCAGCCATTTCAACGCCAGTAAAAAAAGGTACCATTGTTTTCAAATTTCATCCTTCCGTTTTCTTGGTTAGCTTAAAAAAAGAACGCCTAAAACTCAATATCCACTGCATGCTTAGCTTGTATAGCGCGGGTGCGTTTGTCCCCCACTATACAGTGCCATGCAATCCTACGTACATGACATTGTCTCGCGCAAGTGTGAAAGAAGCTTGCAGATATGAACCACTCAGTCACTTTCCACATTTTCATATCATTTTATCCAATGCGTGGTCCTCGTCGGCCAGAAGTTAATTTTATACCAAAAAATTAGTCTTATGATTCATAAATGATGTGGCAAACAGCTCATTGTCTTTTGGTGGATGAGAGCTGGTCTTTCTATCAAAACTTCACCACGATAATAATAATGATACTAGCAATAATTATGATTCTTTTGCGAAGAATGCAAAAAGCCACAATCTCGCTGCCGCTCAGCATGTTGTCTCAAGGCAACTGTAACTCACTTGGCCACCTGAGCTACGCTGTGCGTTCTCCTGTGTGGTTCATGACACGTATTATTACGTTTCAGATTGCAATAAAAAATTATGACAGCTTAGCTTAGGTTACAACGTTATGGTATGGGGCTGGACCCGATGAATTTTTTCAGTGTAATAAACTGTAAATTAAAAAAAAATTGTAAAAATTTAGATAGAAAAACTTGAAAATACAATAAACGTTTTGATACTTTTAAATCAATTACAATTGAATTACAGTTTACAAACCATACACTGAAGACCCATCGCTGAATTAGAAAGATATAAAAGAAACTATTTTGCAACATTAGGTTTTGTCAGACTGGTCATGCGCATGCGCCCGATTTGGCGAAATGAGTGGTGACTCGAACTCATTTAGCTTATTGCTGAGCCTACAGTTGGAAATCTGCCCAACCTACAGATTAGCCGACAGTTATGGGCTAGCAGATTGGTGACTTATTTGTAGGTTCCGCGCACAACGCATGATTTCCCGAAGGGCAATGTCAAACTGTGTTGCATGCGATGCTGTATTTGTCCTTGTATTCTTCTTGGTAAGTGTTATCGACAGCGGCCTTCGGCTGGACTGATAACCGTACTTACCTCGACCTTGATTATCCCGGATATCACAAAAACCTCATCCAATAATTGTTTAATATTTGGCCGTACATGTCTTGCATAACTGGCCACCTGTTTGGTCAACTTCCGTGTTGAGAGAAAACAAACGCGTATAAAACGTCGAAAGCAAACAGGCCAATGACAAATAACAGGGCGAGTCCCTGGAATTTGTTACCGATTTCTGAGACAGGGTAAGTAGTGTCTGTTTCGACTTCTTTCTTTAGTGACAGTCCTCGATGTAAACTTTCAAGGACTTTGTTGAGAAAATGTTTAATACGCTCTCTTAACGTTATCAACAAGATAATGCAGCAATAAAGGACCTTTTCAACTTTTTAAACGGTTTCATTCTCATGGTAGCTTCAACTGTTCACAGCAATTAATATTGGCAAGCAGAGGTTGAAAAAAACGCAGAAAAGTATACTGGATCTCAAATTCAATGTGTGGGTATAGAACACAGCCCCTTGACTCGTTGTCCTTGCAAAAACAAACTTTAAGTTTGTACTAGCCTTGCGATGATATAAACTTATTTATATAATTTTGCCTTCATTGGGCATCCGTGCGGATACGCACTCGTTAGCCCCATCAGCAAACCTTCCGCTAGCTAGCGTGGAAAATTACTGTTGAATTGTTGTGACGGGAACAAGTTCGTTCAGTCAAAGAGCGCCCAAACAATCTGTTTGTGTAGCCGATTGTTATTTTATAGTAAATGTACTGGATTTACAGTTTGCTTTACCTATAGCGATATGTCGCTAACCATGCATATAAATCAATCATAAATAAACGTTGAATTACCTTACCTGTGGTATAAAAAAAACCGTCCCGCTGATTGCCTCTCTTTGATTGGATGTCGTTAAACAATAAACGCTTACCAAGTCTTACCAAGTCTTCTATAAATCAGTTATTATTTAACCATCGCTTCATGTAAGAGCATCCGGTTTCCAGAATCCAAGAAAATTCTGCTCGTGGAATCCAGAATGCTGGAATCTTCGCTTTTGGAATCTGGAATCCTGGGCTTTGGAATCCGGAATACAGCGCAAGGAATCTGCAATTCCAATGATGATTGGAATCTGAGCCAATATCTACTGACAAAGAATCTAGAATCCGGTACCTGGAATCCAGAATTTAAAACTGTCTTGGATTCCCTTACATGGGGTGGATAAAAGGTGCCATATAGCTGAGACATAATTTTAGAAAAAAAAAGTATGTAACGACCCCTTCAGCCAGCCAGAGCCTTTGAATTGACATTATGATCGGCTTTTTTTCTTTTATATAGTGATAAGTACCGGCACTTGTGCTTTTCTTCCTCGTCACGATTCCTCTTCAGATAGACATGATAGTCATGGGTAACTTTATCCAGTCAATTTCTAATATCTACGTTAAAATAGTCTAATATTATTTTTCACTTCTGTTTTGTCGACCAAAGTATTTTCTACCGGTTCTGATGGCGACTACCACACAAGTTGTCAAAACCGAGTTTTTTATAATAACGGAAATGACAATATTAAAAGAACTGAGAAATAAAGGTACTGCCCTTGTCCTGCAAACAGCTGGACATTCGCGTGGCTCCAATTGCCACGTAAAAGGATGGTCCGGTCTCCAATAAGAGATGTTGAAATGATTTCCTCAGAAAAAAAAATCCAAGCCACGCGAAGGTGTTGCCATTTGCAGGGATCAGTGCCGTAGCATGGGGAGGGGTCGGGGGGGGCAAGGCCCCTGAAATAACTTTGACAGGCACGTTTAATTTGGTCAGCGGCCACGCTCTTCACGCTGCTCTTCGGTTCAATGTGTTCATTTCGGTTTGATAAAGCGTCAAAATTATTTATTTATAGCTTCAACAAAGAAAAATTGCTGGAAATTAATGCTCTCCGAAGGCTGGAATGCTACTTCAGAGACCATATAGTTCAAAATCTTCCGGGAGAGTATGCTCCTGGACCCCGTAGCAGCTCGTGCCTTCGGCGCTTGTGATTGCTCCCACCTCTCAATAAATCTAACCTTACTACGGCACTGAGAGAAAATGCAGTTTCTTCATTTCTCGGTTGTTTTAAGACCCTGAGTATTGGCCCTGCCCCGGGAATCGAATCTACGACCTCCCGCATTGCAGTCAACCGCTCTACCGACTGATCCTTGCTAGATACACCCACACTCAAAGCAAGAGCTTTTTTCTTTTTTGCTTTAGGTTATAAATACATGGATGAGTACGCCTCGCCAGTTTGGGCTGCGATCTCTTAATATCTTGACGAGTTAATTGAGTCTGTACAGCGGAAAGCTCTCAAAATAATATTTGGCCGGGTAGACTATACGGAAGCCTTGGTCTTGGCCGGCCTGGAGTCTCTTAGTGACAGGAGAGTAGGAGCTTGTAAGCGGTTTATGGCTACTGCACGCCAAATATCCTCCCTTAAGAACATCATCCCCTCTCCTGCCGCTATTGAGTCTCATTACAGTATAAGGGTCCAACTTCCAAGACGCCAACATGGTCATACCAGAAGAATTAATGACTTTGTAACTTATAAATTTCAGTGAATGTATGTAAATAGTTAAATGTATGTGACAATGACCTTCCCCAACAATTCAGTTATTGCTGCCAGTGGGTGAAATAAACAGAATATCTATCTCTATCTATCTATCTATGAGTGCCTTGTGGAAAACATGATTCCAATTTACTTGATAATAGCTGGGTCAGCTGGTTTCTTCAGCACTTGCTGCGGAAGGGGAGAAAAAAGAAACACAGGTTACACATCCACAAATCCAACAAGATACAGCGGTGACACAACATACACATTAACTAACACAAGATACCACCGTGTCACAAGTCAGGGAGATGATCAGCAAATCTTTAATCTGGTAAATCGGTTCAGGGGTCTCACGAAACTCTTTCCGTTTGCTTGGTTCGCTGCTGGAAATGTGTGGATATATAATAACTATGAGCCTAACTAAACTGACCCCAACAGCCCAGATTTCTGCAACAAAAAGCTGTATCTATTTGCTTTCTGGTTTACTAATTCGTATTATATCTTGTATGGGGTCGAACTAGTTATCACGTTTTTTAATTATGGGGATAAACGCCTATGCCACCTAGGCCATGCTACCTCCTACCGACCAATCAAGGAACACTTACAGTCTTCTGACGTCAAGATCGGCGTATTAATTATCGAGAAAAAATTTAAAAAGTTCAAAGTTCTTGGAGTTGAGCTTGTGCATTTTTTCTTTTCTGGTTCTCCTCTTTTTGGAGTTCATTAATGTTACGACTCATCTCTTTTGAGGTTTTGCCTGCTCAGCATAATGGATCTATAAAAAGAAATCAGAACCAAATCTAGGGTATTTTTTAACAGCTAAAACATTATTTTTATGAAATAGAATCTATAGAGCAAACCTTGATCTACCACAAAAGTGGGATCTCCTTGTCAACAACCTTTAAATACTTTTTCCCACTTACTTATTTAGTTATCTTAAAATTCGTTAAAAAAAACTGTCTTACCCCTGACACCTGCAGCTAAATCCTTCAGAATGGCTGAGTTTTTTCCAGTTAAACGCATGTAGTTGGTTAATAAAACTGAAGGCATGTTACTCCGCTTTTTACGGATGAGCTTTGATTCTGATGATGTATATTACATTTTTTTTCTCTTTTTGCACTATGCACTTAATTGTCTTTCTTTCTTTCTTTTTTTGTGTGTGATTTAATAAATTACTGATTAGAAATAAAAAATAATACATTTGTGGGTTAAAGTTTGTGACTCTACCAACATCATACAATCCTACATGTTCTTAAACGGCATTGATTGAAGCAACGTGTGACAAATAACAGTGTAAAGGCTTGCTGACATAAACCACTGAGTCACTTTCCTCGTTTTCGTACTTTTTAATGCGTGGTTCCCTTCCCCCGAAGATCATATGAAATGGCCCTATATCAGAAAAATTTAGTCTTCAGAAAAATATTTAGGGTCATTGTAGTGGCAAAGTTTCAGAGTTTTGTCATCAAATTGAACAATTCAGTGTTTCTTTGTCGGTAACAGCTAGACTTCACAGAAAATTACATTTCTTTCCTAATTCTACTGCTGGTGCTTCGTGCAGAGGCAACAGTTTTGATTGCAATTCTGTTGACCCTCGAGGAACAAATAAAATGTTTGGTGGTTTTAAGAAGAAGTTCGTTATAATGAAATCTGGGATGCATGACATCCGCCACGGTCAGTTTCCCCAATGCCTCATTTATTTAGAACGCGAGCTACGGGGAGATCTGTCCCATGGTTAAATATTGAGACAATTGTTTTGAACTCGCCTGTTTTCAAGTTGTTGTTTTTTTTCGTGACAACTCTCGCACTTATTATAAGAGTTGGTTCCGTCGTAGAGAGAGGTGGATGGTACGCTTCCTGAGAACTTTTTTAGAGCTTTGTAGTAAAGGCATTTCCAATAAGAGTAAGGTAGAAAGTTGTTTTCCCTGCTGAAAAATCTGACCGATTTTCTTAAAGCGGTGGAAACCGGTGTGGATACGCCCCTGGTTCTTATGAGAAAATAATGCCGCAATTTAAAATCTTTCTGAGACTTTTTAAAAGATTCCTTTGTCGGCGGTAGCTTCATGAATAAGGCTACAAATTAAGTCAGTTAAACATTGGTTTTCAACTGCTTGAGATGATTTCTGTCAAAGGTTCAAAAATTTGGAAAAAGATCTGTACAACATTGTTTTAACGATCTGCAACTGTTCACAACAACTGACATCGGCAAGCAGAGGTTGAGAAAAGTAACGTAAAGAGTATGTCAGGGTCTCAAATACATGAAAGTAGAGAGAACGCCACCTAGACCTAGCTAACGTCTGAAACGATTGTTGATATGAGTAAAATTACTTCCGTTACGTCAACGTTTCAGCAGTGATAATTTTATCTTGCCACCTCCACTTAGGTGAATAATTGTTATATATTTGACCGTAGGTGACTTGCATGACTGGACACCTGACTTCCGCTTTGGAAGCAAACGAACGCGTAAAAGGCGGCGAAAGCTGACACGCCAAGCAAATAATTAAAGCGAGTCCCGGGAAATTATTTCTGGTCTTGGTCAAGGGTAAGTATAGTTGAGTGTCTGTTTTGATGTTAAGAGGCTAGATTCCAACAGTAGAGATAAAAGATCTTTCACTACAAAGCTTTTACTTTACCATGTTTTTTCCCTTAAAGTGTATTAACAGTTGTTAATGGTCAGGCTATGTACAAAGAGTGAACAGAATTCTACAGTTTTAGAGTAAGTAATTATGAGGTACAAATCACTGTCAGCTGTCATGTTGTTTGAAGTGAACAGTGTAGTTCAATTTGTTTCTCTACTAACCCCGTGTTTACATTCAAGCGTTTACCAAGGTAAACATTAACTGACTAAACCCTGGTACATTTGTACAGTGTTTATACTGGCTCAAATAACTAAGGTAAATCTGTCATCAATCACAATCTAATCGAATTGGCGCCAAATTCTAAATCCACGCATAAAATGCTCGTGTTTAAAAGAGAAGCTGTGGCTCTTGTAGTCCTCGCGTTTTATTTTCTTGTTCTTGATCAGCAAACCCAGGAATCGAGATTGCAGCAGCTCGTACTTTTGCAGCACCTAAAGAGACTAAAGAGGTCGAGGCGAAAGCGATTAATTCTGCTACAAATTGCCCTTCCCAAGACAAGGCGCGTTAGACGTGCGTGGTCGTGGCCGAGAAACCAATTCTGGTTCGAAAATCTATTAAACGGAAATTTTGTTGAAGAATGGTGGAAGGAGAACTTTAGAATAACTTGAAAACGTGATCGAATGAGACTGACGCAATCCCGACACCACAGGATGTGAAATTCTATGCGACCGCAAGCGGATGTATCTGTCATCCAAACCTTGGTTACCGACCTTAACCATGCCTGCTCGCAGGCTAAACCGAACTTTTACCTTAGTTAACTTTCTATTGTCTTGAGCGGTGTTTACCAGGGTATCAGTTGGCGTTTACACACGCAAAATATTTACCTAGGTAAGTTAACTCCATTACCTCAGTAGCACGCTCAAGTCTAAACACGGCATTATTTAACTTTCTATTGTCTTGAGCGGTGGTTACCAGGGTATCAGTTGGCGTTTACACACGCAAAATATTTACCTAGGTAAGTTAACTCCAATACCTCAGTAGCACGCTCAAGTCTAAACACGGCATTAATTTAACAGTCGTCGCCACAAAACCGACTTCGATAACAATATGATAACGTTTTCATAGCGTTATCAATGAAGTAATGCAGCAATTTTAGGACTTTTTCATGTCTTTTAAGGGCAGCCTCAACAGTTCATAACAACTTATATTGGTAAGCATCAAGCTGGACAAAAGAAAGAAAAGCATCACAGGTTCTTTAGCTGAAACCGAGTCACTTGCCTACAATTTGTGATTAACGTCTTCTAAAGATGTCTAAAAGTATGAAAATAATGTTGTACTAGCCTTGATGAATTTAGTTTGTCGCTTGAAAAGGCGTTCGTGCGGATGCACACGAATTAGTTCGAATATCAAAACGTCCGCCACTTTCTTGGAAAATTACTGTTTATTGTGACGAGAACAAGTTCCACGTACGACCAAATTATACGTGTTGAAAAGCATGCTTTGTTCCCAGAAAGATTTCAGAGTTGAGCCGGATTCGAGTCTAAGTTGCCCTCTTGAACCCCACCTATGCTAATCTTCCGACGGTAAACATCTTAAATAACTTAGAAAATTTCTATCAATTATATGTCATGAGATATTGCTTGAGAGTAAAAGTGGTGTTTGGTAAAGAAAAATAAGTCGTAATGGCAGAGACGAATAAAGCCTAGTGAAACGTGGAAAAGAGTTCTGGTACCTCTTCGCATCTGCTTAGCCGGTTGCGCCATTGCATATCCCAAGTCCCAGGCCTCCACGGATAGAAAAACAACTGGCATAAAAATCCTATTTGCAACAAAATTTTTCCTTTTATTTATTTATTTATTTATTTGCTGCTGCTGTCATTAAATATGCTCACTTTTAAAAAGAGTTCGGCTTTCTAGTTAGTGAAGTTTTACCAAATTATCGCTGTAGACAGGAGGCTCCTGCTGTAGCTAGAGAAATGATGTGTTCAGCATGTCACAAACACGGGACAAAGAAAAAATCTAAATGCGTAACAGGAATTGAACCTGAAAATGTGATCATGACTTTCCGTGCACAGATCGGATGCTCTAACAAGTGAGCTACGAAGGATTCGTGGCGAGGTGGCACATATATAAGATTCTTCCCTTATTTAGATTTTTTTTTCTGCAGGAGAGAATAAATCAGTTAAACTTCACGCGATCATTCCGTACAGGATATGCGAAATCATCAAGAATCTGTTTTGGCGGTTTTTAATAATCATTTAGTATACATCATTCCCTTAGCAGGTTGTTAACCAGATTCACGTTGGCTTGCCGCAGTATACTATATCCAAATCAAACTAATCAGCAGATATGGGGGTTTCTTGGATGATTCTTTTGGCGTCACGTGAGTTTTTAATACTGTGGTTTATTTCACCCTTTGAATATTAATAAGATTCTTTCCCTAGTCTTTTTATCGAGTACTAGCCTGAGCCGAAAATGACTTTTTCTCTCTTCTATCTTTTTGGTAGGGATCTTTAAAGCATGTTTTAGGCGCCGTTTAATGCGTCATGTATCTTATCGGTAACTTGAGAAAAACGAAATAACGAACCCTACGGCCACTGAGTCTTTTAATTTTACGTTAATAAATTGCCTTGTATTCTTTCAATAGTGATAACTGCCATTGTGATTTTATGCCTCGTGACGTTTCCTCTTCAGATAGCCATGATAGTCATGGGTAAGTTTTTCCAGTCAATTAATTTGTGATAGTTCCATCTTAGAAAAGTCCAATATCATTGTTTACTATTATTCTGTCAATCAAATTCTTTTCTACTGGCTCTGATGTTGACTACTGCATTTGTTGTCAAAACCTCAATCATGACACTCATGACGTTGACAATCATTAACAGAAATGACAAAGTTACAAGAACTGAGAATTAAAGGTACAGCCTTTGACCTTCGAATACTCGTGTAACTCGAACTCGCCCCATGTAATTTAGGGAATCTTTTTCATTTATGGATTCGGGATATCTGGATTCTGGATTCCGGATTCCACGCCGTGGATTCCGGACTGCATGTACTGGATTCTAGCCTTTGTCAGTGGAACTCTGGAGTTTGGTTTCCAATCGTTAGTGGGATTCCGGATTCCTTGAGCTGGATTCCTGATTATAAAGATCAGATTCCGGATTCCACAAGTAAAAAGATCCCGGATCCCGGATTCCACGAGCAAAAATTTCCGGATTCCTGAATTAGATTCCTCTTAATGTCCGATCTCGTGTACAAAAGTGTAAGAACGGTTTCCTCAAATAGTACTTTCTTGCTAAATATGTTGACAATCAAATAAAGTACATTTTTTCTTTTGTCTTAGGTGCAAAATACAAGGATGAGTGTCCTGTGGAAAACATGATCCCAATTTATTTAATAGTGGCTGGGTCAGCTGGTCTCTTCAGCAGTTGCTGCGCAGGGGGAGGAAGATACACAAGTCAGGAAGATGACCAGCAAACTGTTAATCCACTCAACGGTATCATGCAACTCTTTCTGTCTGCTTGGTTCATTGCTGGAAATGTGTGGATCTATAGTAACTACGAGCCAAACTACACTGACCCTAGCAGCCCAGATTTCTGCAACAAAACCTTGTATCTATTTGCTTTCTGGGTTACTAATTCGTATTATATCTTGTTTGGTTTCGTGTTAGGAATTATGTGTTTAATAGGCATGGGAGTAGCTTGTGCTAACCAGAGTGAGGTCTAAATTCTAATTGTAGTAAACGAATATAACTTTTTAAGGCCTTTTTTTGTTAACTTTCAAACAACTGCTTCTAAGCTAAATGGCCTTTTATGGGAAAAGTTGTAGTCATTTAAGGGGCATAATGTTTCGTTTTTCGCATTAAATTGAATAATTCAGTGTTTTTCTGTCGACAACAACTGGACCGTCTGTGAAAATTGCACGAATATGATAACCAAGTAATACTAGTAATTGTAGCAGTTGTAATAATGGTTAATAATAAGAACAATAATAATAATAATATAATAATAATAATAACGGGGCTTATTTTTAGAAACATCACGCTTGCGAAGCGCTTTACAAAATTAATACAACAATATTATGGTAAATAACAATTATTCACTGAAGCGGAGGTGGCTAGTTGAGGATTTACCTTCACCACTAGCCACCGACACTGAGGTGAATAATTGTTTTAGTATATACTAAAGCGGTGAGATAATTGAGTACAAAACTGATGGTTTTTAACTCATTTACTACTACCAACGATTTCAATTTTGGCGCGCAAATGACCGAACGGCCGTCGCGTTTTCTTGCCGACAAATAAAACTTTTGAAGGCATTTGTTTAGCTTATGTCAGTGGAGAATCGAAATTTCTTCAAAAGGCAGGGCCGTAGCTAGCATGAGGCAAGACGAGGCAGTTGCCTCGTCTTGATTTTGGCCTTTATTTTTATTTTTTGAAGAAACGTTTAATTGAGAAAATAATCCCTGGAAAAAATTGGATTGGTTACGATAAAACCAGCTAATATAAGGTGGATGAATTGAGGGGAAAAGCATTTTAATGACGTTAATTCGTTTCACGTGAGCTGTGAGTAGCGGTTTTTCAAATGCTTCAAAACGCAGATGGTCATTAACTTAGCACCAGTGTCACTAAGCAATAAAAAAGTGAACTTTTACACTTGCCTAAGATTAACTTTTCTGAGGAAAAATGCCACGGAAATGCTTACAAGAGCATTTCTGAGCCTCTATATTTCAAAATTTTCTTGGGGGGGGGGGGGGGGGGCATGCCCCAGACCCCTCTAGCGGCGTCTTCGGAGCTCGAAACTTGCCTCGTCTTTTTCTGAACTCTGGCTGCGGCCTTGAAAGGAGTTATGAGTTCCATTTTTACTTGAAACCATTCTGTAAAAAGCTATTAAATTTAGTTTTAAGCTTATTTATGAACATGTCATCTTAATAAAGTACCGTACGGTAACACAAGACTTAATTTCATTTTTAAACAGTTCACCTTACATAAAATGTGTGTCCATGTGCCGATTTATAGTACAAAAAAAGCAAGGCTGATTTTACAGTCGGGAATATATAATTTTTTAGGGCCGTTTTATGTGAGACTGAGAAAACCGTTTACATTACAACTCATAAAATGGCCGAAAATCCCATGGACCACACAGGAGAGATGTAACGCACATTTTATGTAAGCTGTATGGTAAGCTGTTTTTTTCTTTTTTTATTGAAATCCTTTCATTGTCTTAGGTTACGGAAACGATAGGTTTTTTCTCATACGAATCCTTATATTTCGAATTTTTATGCAACAATGCCGGTGTCGCTTATCTTTCGAGCTTGGGCTACCTGTGCTCAAACTCTGTACATCTCCAATCATCTGTCAGCCAGTCGTCTCGTGTAAAATCTAAAAGTATCTTGTCAGCGTCTGAGAGCAATTTTAGGAGCTGTCCACGCATATGTAAAACTGTCATTTACCTACTTAAATGAGACATAGTATTCCTTGAACATAAGATTTCTTTGAAAAATAAAGAGATTTTCAAAATGACTAACTGAGACAATTTCAGTCAAAACTGCAAAAAAAAAAATTGAAAAGTTCAGTATGGAGTTTTCAAATTTTCAAAGTTAGTTAAGTCGTTTACGGAAGATTAGCGTAAGTGGGGTTCAGGAGGGAAACTGCATCCGGCTCAACCCTGAAATCTTTCCAGCAACAAAGCATGCTTTTCAACACGTGTAATTTGGCCTCATATTCGTGGAACTTGTTCTCGTCCAACCTCGTTCCCAGGGTTCTCTCCTGGGAACGAGGTTGGTTCTCGTCACAACAAATAGTAATTTTCCAAGTAAGTGGCGGAAGTTTTGATATTCGAACTAATTCGTGTGCATCCGCACGAATGCCTTTTCAAGTGACAAGGCTAGTACAACATATTATTTTGATTCATACTTTTAGACATCTTTAGAAGACGTTAATCACAAATTGTCGGCAAGTGAATTCAGCCGAGTGGCCGTGGTTTATACCTACGCCTTGGAATTTGAGATTATTAACAACGTAAAAAAAACCCTAGGGATAAGATCATTTCAATCTAAGAATAATTCATGCTTTAACTGTATGTTAACGAAACTGATTTGACATTGGCAAGCAGCAGAGGTTGAGGAAGGCACCTTAGAGCATGCCAGTGTCTCAAATACAACTATGAAGGTAAAGAGAACGCTAGCTAGATAAAGCACAAGTGTGAAACGATTGTTAAATGGGTAAATTACGTTAAATACCTCAAATGTTTTCGCAGTTATAATTTTATATATTTGACCGTACATAACTCGCATAACTGGGCACGTGATTGGTTTAACTTCCGTGTTGAGAGCAAACAAACGCGTATAAACGGCTAAAAAGCTGACACGCCAAGCAAATGTAACAAAGCGCCGTTGTTGTTGCTGCTTTTGCTGCTTTTACTAGCGTTTTCACAGCATGGTGCTGCTCAGTTTGAATAAGGTTCTTTTGCGGGTAGTATTTGGCAATTAAATACCACTCGTGATATTTCAAGATTGTCCCAAATTTCACTCGTCAAACGGCTCGTGAATTACGTATAACAATTTCGAAAAATCACTCGTGGTATTTATGCCAAATATCACTACAAATCACGCTTTGCCTATTACCTACACAAATACCTCAGTGTTTAATCTACCACAAAGACCGAGATTTTTCTCCATTGCTAGTTTATCACTTACATCATTTGCTTGGCAGGCTTTGGACCAAATCCAGGTACATTTGTCGAGGTACATTCAGGAAAAAAACATCCAAAACGAAGTAATCAGCCGATATGTCCGTTGGAAGAGTCTTTGAGGAGGTCTCCGAGTTCTTTTTGGTGACATGTAAGTAATCTGGTCGATTACCTCTTCCTTAATTTTAATAAGGATTTTTTTATCTTGTGCGTCTGAGCCGAGACTGAATGCTCTCATTTCCATCTTTTGGGTAAGAGGCTCTTTTAAGACATTCTTTTAACTTTAACAAGGATATTAAAAAGCGATTATTGATACAAAGATTCCTACTGCCAGTGTTGTTTAATAAACTATATTTAACATGTTATATTCCCCAAAGCCTTTCAATTATGAAATTCGTCTATAAAATTCACGTTAATGGAATGTCATTTTCTTTTTGTAGTCTCTGCTAATATGGTTTTAAGTCTCGTCATGTTTCCGCTTCACATAGCCATGATAGTTATGGGTAAGTTTATCCAGTTTACCTGATAATTAAAGCGACTGACAAACGCACACCATGTGCAATGTTGAGTAAAGCTATATTCACGCGGGACGTTTAACGTACAATAGGAATGCTAAGCGGAATGACGAAGGGCTGAGGTGTTTGTTTTCAAGTTATTTGAGAGTTGTTTTTAATTATTTTTTATATTTAGTTCACTTTAGCAAGTGACTAATTTGCGAGCCAAGCATTCATTCAAGTTCGAGTAAAACTAGAACGGCAGAACATCAAAACAGGAAAATGCCCATGTAGACAAAATTTAGACTAACCTTGAACCACTTAATAAAACAAAAACGAAACAAAGATGAGACAAATGTTGAAAATAACGTTTAAAATACTTTATAATACATTGTTATTTCAATAATCCTGCTCTAGTTCTTTAAGAATCTGAGAATGTGATAAACGTGACTTAAGATGTGCTGATGAACACACTCTTTCTTTTTTCCAGCATGTTTTTTTTTTGTGAAATCTTCCTAAATCGGATACTACAGTCCTGTCCTAAAGAGATCTAGACTCGAGGTGAATGTATAACTCTCCCTGACAACTTCCTCTGCATTTTGAATACGATTAAAAGTGAAAAGTGATGTTCTTAGCGCATACAGGACTACTTTGATTTAACAGCAAGAAACTGACACCTGTAGTATTTATCTAATGATCATGTTTTCTTTCTTTAGGTGCAAAATACAGGGATGAGTGTCCCGTGGAAGACGCGATCCCAGTTTACTTAATAGTTGGTGGAGCACTTGGTCTCTCCAGCATCACCTGCTTAGTTGGCGGGAAACACACATGCTGTGGTAACGAGATAACCGTTAGTCCTCTAGTAGCTAACGGTCTCATGCAACTGGTTCTCTTTGCTTGGTTCATTGCTGGAAACGTATGGATTTATAGAAACTACGAGCCTAACTACGCTGACCCCAGAAGCCCAGATTTCTGCCACAAAACGCTGTACCTATTTGCTTTTTGGGTTACTAATTCGCGTTATATTTTGTTCGGCGTTGTGTTTGCCATAATGTATTTAACGGGTTTTGGGACACGTTGTATTAACCAGGTAATAATTTGTAATGAGCAATAGAACGTTTAATTGGATTGTAGAAATTGAGGTTTTGCATCTATCCTGACGCGTCGCTAAACCTGAGGAATAAGATTAGCTTTTGTTCAATAGATTTAATAATTTCATTTACTACAGATACTATACCCAGCATGACCCGTTGTAGCATATTTTTCGATAACACGAGAATACAATTTGACAAATTTGGCCATAATTTCAGTGATGTATCCATCATGAGCAAACATGACAAGGTTCCAATTTAGAAACCCCATCTAGGATACAGGAATTTTAGAGCGTATAGTATTAGTTTTCCCCACATAATCCTGAAAAAAAAAACATAAAATCAAAACTGAAAATGAAAAATGGTAGCCTGAGAGGACATTTGCTTAGTAGTAAACCGCGCAACATTGTCCATGTAACTGCTGAAATGTTTCTTATAATTTTAGCGACATTGACAGTGATTGCTGTGAATGATTTTCGAACACCAGGCTAACGAAACAAGGTGGAGGGGCGTTTCATGAGCCGTCTTACCTAAAGAGAGGTGTTACTTTATACGGATTTACACACCCCATGACATGGTGCGGAGTTACAGATGTAGCGGCTATTCTTGGTTTGCAAGCACGTGACAAGGCGGCCATGTTGGTGGGGAAGACCTTAGATAACAACGACCTGAACCAGATTAAACACCTTCAGTAAAATTACATGAAGAACAACTTAAGTCCAACTTTACTGTGTAATATAAAAATGAAATAGAAAAACTCCACTGTGATGCTTTGAACCCGGGTCACTTGCTTTATAGCCTACATCCATATCCACTACACCATCGAGGACTAGCTGCCAAATCCAGTAATTTTTAAAATATACAGTCATGTTCTTATATATGCCGTACCCCATTACAATATTTGAAAGCTAACCGTTTTTAGTTCAGTGCTTAACCCTAATCAGTGTAGATCAGTGCTTAACTCTCTACTGTGTTCTCTCCATAACTGGAGCTCTGTAGTTTTGGTTTCTTCAGCTATTATAGCCTCATTCATTCCATTACGGAAATAGTGCGTTGTGTAAAATTCATAAGGTGTCCAATCTGGTTCAGGTCGTTGTTATCTAAGGTCTTCCTGTTGGTGGTCACTGCAATTTTTATTTCAGAATTTACATGAGTTTAGTTCCCAGCGGAGAGAAATGCTTTTGTTCTTGTTCACCAACATGGGCACCGTGACGTCTCGCCCAAACCAGCAATAGGCGAATCTTTGTTTGGCTCCTTTGTTTACATTGCTGGTAGCAAACCCTGAGAGCATTCAGCCGCGAAAGAAAGCTTAAACTACAGTCCTTGTGATTTAAACCCCCGGCATCCCCGTTTGTTGCTACTTCACAGCAACAAATCTACTCTTTTTATATTTCTGTTAGTTCCTTTTATTTCTGCTAGTTTTTGATTGCAAAGAATTGGAAATTTGCACAAACCACTCAAATTAATTAGCTCTTTCAACTTTTGAAACTAATTTTTTGGATAAGGTGACGTCTTCTATGGGCAAAAACGTAAACAATGACGTCAGCAAGGATTCACCTATTACCCAGTGCGCACAGATAATGAAAAGGAAAATTAAATAGTGAGAAAAATGTTACAATAAAAATACAAAAAGAAAAACAAACCATTGATGGCTCAACCAAGCCAGCGTTGCAATGGCCAGGTGTCTTCTCTGCACGAAACCGATGCAAAGCGTGGGACAATTACACATCAAGAATCAAACCAGTATCTGACTTAAATAGTTCTGCTGCTTAGTACACAGTCGTCCCAGAATATAGATAATGATTGTGAATGGATAACTATGACCGAGCGTTTTTTCAAAAATAGTTGATTGACTAAAATTATCGATGGGTACGTCAAACTTGCTGCTAACCGGGCAATGCCATGTCTTTAATGACTTAGCAAAAAAAGTTCTGCTACTTCCGTGTTAAGATTCAAAAGAGTTATAAAGCGAACTGGTACGCCAGAGAAAAATAATAGAAGCAAATCCACAGAAACGCAAGGCTAACCAACGACAAGAAGGGAATAGAAACGTTTCATGGATCAAACAACCAAACTCATTTTGTCATTTGAAAGTGATTGTGAGGTAAGCGTTAAACTGAAACCTCATTTCAATATATTTATTTACGACTTTATTAAATCATTTTTTCAAAACTCCTTGCAGCTACTGCAGTTTGTTTAATTCAGTTTGAATAAGAGTTCAGTAGGGATTTCCGGTTCTTCGTGCTTTTAGATCAGCAAATCATAACATTTAGGTAGAATCATATAAAAATAAAAATTCTGCTTACTGCCGTCGAAGCGCATTTGCATTTTTCGTTCATTCTGTTTCATTCTGAAATCACTGCTTACGTGATTTAGTCGAGAAACGCACCGTTTTTTGCTTTAACTGTCATCATAGCTGTTCTAAATCGCATCATGTCTCTTTACTAAAACCGCATCACTTCATTTTGTTTCAGATGGAAAAGCGTTTCGGTTCCTCTTTTAAACAAGCCGGTTACTGTATCAATATAATTTGGAACCGACTCAAATCCTGTATTTGGGCGATTAAACTGCGTTTTCAAAATGGGTGAAATAAAATGCTGCGCGCTTGTTCGATTTCTAAATCACGGGTATGATTTCAGTTCTTTTAAATTCCCAAATTACTGCAAGTTAAAAAGTTCACAGATTATTCTAATTTTTGGCAAGTTAAAGTGGACGAGTCTGACGAGTAACTAAGGTCGAATTTTTGCTACAAATACCTTGTGTTTGTCTCGAATGGAGGCATCCCAAGTGGACTTTACAGCTAGTAAAGTCGCGGACTCGAGCCTCGCTCTATCGCTGATTGGATTCCTCATTGCCCATAATGCACTGTGTTCCCCCAGAAAAAAATTTTGAATATTTATTGTCTTCAGTTTTTCTTGGACGACTGTCTTGCCCAGGAGAAAATGGAAAATGGTTCTGAAAAATTTTAGTTTAGTGATAAAAAATTTTAGCTTAGTAGTGAAAATGGTGAATGATAATGATGATGACGGTGGCGATAGTGACACGACGATCACTATCAATAGAAATTACCAAATCAGTTGGATAAAAATCAAAAAGGAAATTTTTTTGTAAACAAAAGACGTCACTTAGTTAGAGTTTGTTCACGTTTCAACTGACAGTGTTTCGGGCATCATTTTTTACGATTTTGTAGCAAATTCAGTAAGAAATATTTTTTTCTATCGACCAGTAAACACCGACAAAACAAATTTTGTTTCTTTCTTGGTATTTGGTGGCGCAACTGCTTCATTTACCGCTAAAATTTCATCTTTCGGAACTGTGGCGAAACGAGAAGCCATTTCAAATCCCGTCCCAAAACAGTGAATATCCAAGGATATTTCGAGTTACAGGAGCCAATTAGAAAGTGCGAAAATTGCTATCCACTGATTTGGTAAATACTAACGACAGATAAAATCTGCCAATACAAGAAATCGGGGTTGATTATGTTTATTCTAGACAAAAGAAACTTGAAAGTTACGGGTTGAAGTGATCATTATTACTTTTTTGGATGCAGTAGCGACCGTAGATGGCCTCCTCACAGCAAGCAATAATGACGTAAAACTTGTCGAAACTCGAACGTACATTTTGCATGACCATTAAATCGTGGTTGCGTTTTGAGAGAATAAACAAACTCGACAAACAAACTCGGAAAATTTTATTACTTCTTTGTCCCCGGAAATACCTCGTGACGTTGCTTTTATCCCATCAATGACTAGGGCAGATGAGGGCTGATGCAAAAGATGGAGGTTGTTGCGAATAAGGTCTAATTCCTAGCGCTGGAGGGTACTTAAAGCACAGTAGGTACGGTAAAAGAATGGCGGCTGACTTTGTGTTTTTTTCTTCGTAAGCAACCACGACGACGACGGCAGTGAAAACGTCGCTAAGAAAATGAATTTGAGTTCTTTCAAACTTAGGCGTCTATTTGGACCCGATAAAATGTCAAATGCAGGAGACTTTTCCTGGAGTTGATTCTTAAGGATCTTATTCAGGTTAAAAAAGAGGAAGGAAAATTCGTCGTCGTATGTCCACGTCCTCCATAAAACGTCAAATTAGGAGGTTTCACGTCGTATAGTCGTGCAGTGGACGTCAAAGAAATGTACTAGAAAGCGTGATACACGTGCAGAGCTGTTGTTTTTATCATTATTAGACCTATTTTTTTGAAGTTGCCTTCGTCGTCGTTGTCGTCGTCGTAGTTGCTTAAGCTCCCTAGTAACTTGGCAGGCCGTTGACCATTTTAATTTTTTCCGATTTGTCGCAGGTATACCCAAGAAAATCCAAATCAAACTAATCGGCAGAGATGGAAGCTAATGACGAGTTGTCTTGGATGGTGAAAGGTTTGACGAAGTTACGTAAGTTCTTTTGTTGCTTAAACTCTTCTTCTTAATCGAATGTGAAGTTGAGCAGAGACTGAATGCTTTTTTCCACGTTTTCTGCAGGAAACGTTCAGTAAGAACAAGTTTTCAAGTCTAACGAAGTAATGTCTGAAAGCGACGTAAAGAACCCTTATATGCCGGAGCCTTTCAATCATCTACTGTTAATAAAGTGGCATTTTTCTTTTTACAGGTGTGATTTTATCTGTCCTGACGTTTCCACTTCAGATAGCCATGATAGTTATGGGTAAGTTTATGAACAGCCCTTGTGCACATTTGTGGCAGGTGAGCACATTCATCAAGCGTCGTGATTTGCGAAGCTCTTCAAAATAAAACTCCCAACAGGGCCCGGGAGTAGATTTTTAAGTGCTGGGGCCGGTGACCACCTCTTTTGAATTTGGGCGGCGGGGTGGGGAGGGGAGAGGGGCAAATTTGGCTGTTCTCTCTTTGTGGTTGTTTAGAACTGTCAGGTTGCTGAACCTTTCTTGAGTCATTGTCGAGCGGAGTCATGTTTATAAATTTCAAGCGGCTGAAAAGTATCTTTCTCCTGCGCTGACCCTGATTGCACACGCAGGATCCACCAGACAGTAGAAGTTTGCAGATCATGATATTACACTGTAGGTTCCTGTAACCCCTTCAATTTGTCTCAGTATGTCATCAAAATGCGTCAGAGACCACATCATCAGCCAACATAATTCGTTTTGAGAAACCGTAGTTCCGTGGAGTAGTCTTCAGATTTAATCGAGAACCTTTAATAAAAAAGACTCCATTCCGCATCGTTGCCAGCAGTTTGCTACTACCTTGCTGATTGAAAACGCAGAAGTCTAGGACTAAGTGCAGTTTTGTAAAGATAGGCGTTTTCAAGCTTACTACGCATCAGATCTGGGATCGAAACGCACCAACGATAAATTTAGATGCTGAAAGATTCTTATTCTAACAAAGATACTATTTATATGAACGTAATGTATATTACAGTGAAACCTCTATATAACGAAGTCCTCGGTCTAACGAACTATTTTTCTTTTTAACTCCATTACTAGTAGAATATTATACAACTATTCCCCGGAGAGGAGATGTGAGGGGGATGGTTGTTTAAGTATTTACCAAATCAGTGGGATAAAATCGAAAAGGAAGAAGTTGTTGTCATTAAAAATGACAACAAGCCCAACTTCTTTCAGTATCTGTGAAGGTGACTTTAAGGAGGTAGTCTCATGAGCTGCGCATGCTCGGGAAATCGCTGTCAAAATCGCTCTTTCCGTTTCTCGTTTCAATTCAGGTTTATTGAAAAAGGGCCGTTGTTTGGCAACACGCGACTTATACTTCCCGCCAAAATGCTGCTTGTTCCAGTAAGTGTTCTTTCTTTAGCTGGTAGATTATGCTCTGGAGAGTTCTAAATTTTGACTGAGCGCTGAGAAATAAATGTGTTATTTTTGTCGCTTGTTTCACACTGAGGAGGCAACGAAAAGAGGAAATGCGTGTATTAACATACGGGCATTTCTGTAAATTCCAGAAAGGCGGGAAACCTTGCGACCAAAGCTAAAAAAAAAGCATATCTTACAAAAAGACTATAAATGAATGTACGGTTTTACCTAGACATTTTACCCTCCACCCTCGAAACTACCCTCGACCCTCGACACTACCCTCGACTCTCGACACTTTACCCTCGACAAAAACCTACACTCTTTGCCTTCTGATGCAAAAGCATTTTCTTTAACCTCTTTTGAAACGTAAAGCTCTCTGTTGCGGCTAAATAAGAGTTTTCTGTTTTTTAGTTTTCTCCAAATTGCCTTAATCGACTTTGTTATGTCCCTGAATACGATGGTTTCCTGCAGTGTTTTGTAACGCTGGGTTCAATTCGTTAGTGTTTTATACAGGAGGTTAAATTTCACTAGCACTGGCTCTTTTTCATATAAAAAATGTTTTTCCGGTCCAGGCTTAATATCCTTATTTTCGGACGATTTTAGGTTGAAAATATTCAACACATACAAAAATGAAAATAAACAAATGTGCCGCGAAATCTCTGTCGCTGGAACCTTCATATCCTACCTCCAATTTCACACCAAGCCACGACTGGAATATCCTTTCTGTCTAAAAAAAATACGTTTTCGTCGCGTAAACCAATCTTTCCTATACCTGCTCGAGATTAGAAATCGTTCTTTTGCCAGCCGAATTCTATCTTTTACCGCCATGGCCGGCTCCACCACTTGTGGCCGCCATCTTGTTTTTGCCAGATTAATCTTGAAAAATTCTGCCGAATTTTTCAAGAGTTACGTTTCGGCTCACACATGCGCAGTTCATGAGATTTACCCTTTAACAATAAGTATTCTCATATGGCTACAATAGAACGCGCGGTCCAATTGGCTGCTGAGCGGGCACGATTTCCATTTGACCGGGCATTATTAGCCAATCTGTGTTTGACTTGAAAGTGGACATCCATGTTATGGTAAATTGACAGCTGTCAAAAAAGGTATTCGCTGACCAAAGTCACATGACTGTATCGCGGGCTCAAAGTTATCTGCTGACCAGTTATTGGTTGTAATTGATTACAAGCTCAATTATTTCCGGTGTTTTATATTAGAAGCGCTAAAAAGGTAATATAATAAATAACTTATTAACCTCGCTATCGCTCGGTCAATACATGACGGCCTCGGTCTGCGATTTCCCTGTAATGACCGAACGGACGACGTTAATAAGTCAGGTCTTTAATAAGAAGGATGTAATAAACTTTCAGGACACCTCTATAAGGGCAGTGAACATGGTGATGTAAGTGACACTTCGTGGAATTACCATTAAATCATTATTATGATTAACGATTTAGAAATATACATACAAGAAAACATTAATGATAAAACCCGACGTTTTGGGGTCTTCTTGAATCCATTCAGTTCAACGGTACAGTACAGGAAAGTTATTAATTGATACTTTAAGTGACGGCTGGCTTAAGCATTTCTACAATAGAGATCCGGCAAAACCGAATCAGTTTAAAGAAAACTGCATAATTTTACCCGACAACTTCCTCCATATAGCTTTGCAGGAACATTTTGTAGGCGAGTAAGGTAAAAAGTTATGTTTTTATAACTTCTTTAGCACATGCTTTTGATCTAACAGCAACAAAATCCCCGACTTTCATCATGTTCCGAATCTTTCGGCAGTGTTACTAATGATAGCGTTTTTTTTAGGTGCTAAATACAAGGATGAGTGTCCTGTGGAAAACATGATCCCAATTTACTTAATAGTTGGTGGATCAGCTGGTCTATTGAGCACTTTCTGCGCATGCGCAGTAGAATGCAGAGAAGCAACAATTGCACCGCAGCCTGTGAGCCCTCACTGGCAAGTGATCAAACAGTTGAGCAGACTCGTCTTTCTGCCTCTGTTTGTTTGGTTCATTGCTGGCAACGTATGGATTTATAAAAATTACGAACCTAACTACACCGATCCCAAGAGCCCTTATTTCTGCAATAAAACGCTGTATCTATTTGCTTTCTGGATAATTACTTTTTATTATATCTTGTTTGGTGCCGTGTTAGTTATCGGGTGTGTGACGAGCCCCCTTCTTTTTTTTAGGATGTTGGAATTGGAGGTGGAATGGGGGGAGGCCTAAAATCAACTTGTAATATTAGCCTGACAAGTGATTGGAACTTTGTTTTTCAACCTTTTACATAGAATTTAAGGTACCGCGAGATATATGGACATCGGACTAAGGACGTTATGTTTATCTGAGATTAAAGAAATAGCTTTAAAAAAGGACGGCCTTTGCCATTCACTTTGACACTTAACTGCACATGAGAAATTGAAGAGTCGCAACGATGTATTGAGTTAGGGGGTGTTTACATGACACCGGGGCGACTTTCGTCCTGGAGCGAGTTCACTCCTGTTCCCTCTCATGGCTCTATATTTGTTTACATGATACCACCACAAATTTCATGCTGCGCGAGTCACCCCAGCAAGAGTTCACCCCGGTTCTTGGACCGGGGCGAGAATTTCACTCCAGTACAAAATCTCGCAACGGTATCATGTAAACACGAAACAACCACCCGTTTCGGTGTGAAATCGGTCTGCTGGTAGACTGGAACGGGTAGCGCATGCGTAATGTTCGCGATTTTGAATCACACTTGCATTTTATCAACATGAAGTGTACTTTCAAACAACGAGATGTGAAATGACCCAGTCATCATGTAAACGCGATACGAAATCAAAAAGTCATGTCGGTATGAAACTCGCGCCGGTGCGAGTTTTCTCATGTAAACACTCCGTTACAGAAAGCGTAAAAAAAAAACCTTAATCAAAACTAAATTAAAGTATTATACTTTTTCTTTGGTTTCAATGTATAATTCTAGGGTTTTTAAACTCTACGCAACATTTTGAACGACCATTAGCTTTTCCTTCAATTCCTAAATGTAAGTTAAAGAGGCCACAAACAGTCCGGGCCATAACAGTTTCTGGATATCGGTTTCGTGCCTTCTGGCGGATTGCATTGGTTGAAGTCAATTCATTTAACTGGATTTTTATTCAATAAATAACAAAAATTAGCAACACAAACAGTTCCAAAGTAGGGAATATACGACTCACCAACAGCTCTAAACAAAGAAAGTCAGCTAAAGTCAGAGCCTAGTTTGTTCCATAAACCATACTATCAACGTCCGCACTCGGCAGGAATCTTGACAAATCGCAAGCAAATTTATTCTAGTTTTTGAAAACATTTTTGTAGGACCCAAAACAAATGCTACGTACCTGAAAACGTTAACTTAAGAGAGGCGATTCCTTAATCGGCGTCCCCATCAGAAAGCCCCTTTGTTCGAATTTTCAACAGAATTTCTCTCTCCAATAGCAACCGAAGCTATCACCTATTCGCTTGTTGTATTTAGTCACTCTTTGCCTTTAATTTCGCAAAGCTTCAAGGAATATAACTGAGGACTAAATCCACTAAGGCTCAAATAAGTGTAGTAAATGAGTTTCCTCGTAGTCGACACCAGAAGCCATTATTGATGACGTTATCAAGTATCCAGAAATGGTTATGGCCCGGACTGACAAATTATTTGACTCTTTTGACAAGGTTACGTGGAAGAGTATAACGGGCATAATTATTTTACTGAGGTCGCATTTTCCCTACAAATACCTTGTGTTTGTCTCAAATGGAAGAATTTTAAGTGGAATGTAAAACTAGTGATGTCCCGGACTTAAGGAGGGGGGCATTGGGATTTTCGGTTTTGCGGTTTTGGCTATTTTTTAGATCGGTTTTTCGGTTTTTGTTGCAAAAGACCTCGGTTTTTCGGTTTTAGTGGTCATTGCGGTTTGCGGATTTTTTGTTTTGTGTTTTATAGCATCTGGTTCTCGGTTTTCGTGAAAAATACTGGCGGTTTTTCGGTTTTGGTACCCGATGCTGAGGAGAGCGTCAAACGTGCTACAAGCTGGGCTGCGTACTATCACACCAGTCGAAGGCCCTGGTACCTAAAGCCCGAAACAACGGTGTCTCTTCATAACGTACTGTTGATGATACCTCTGTCCATTGTCAGCCTTCCTGCAAATGACTGTGACCTCTTACGCAACTGTGCCTCAGCATATGGTGCTGCAGTAAGACAAAGGACAGTGCGGCAGGAAACTACAATGGCTAAGCACGGAACATTGCCAGAGTATCTTTATCAACGCCATCTCGAAGTTGGTGATAAGGTTAATCTGAACTTCGGAGTTGATGAAGATGAAGGGCCCCATGAAGATCTGAACGAGCGTGAAGTGAGTGAGGAAGCTAGTGTCTCTAGCGAAGGCCAGCAAGAATTTGTTGAAAGTAGTGACGAAGAAGTTGAAGTCAGTGCAGATTACAACAATTCTCAGGGCTTGCAGATGAATCAGGGGCATCGACGAATTTTCTCTTTGGTGCAAGGTCGCGATATGGAAGGGCAGTGAGGTTCAATAATCGACTGCTGTTTTGAGTATTTGTTTATTACCACATTAAACCTTAGAGCAAGTTCCGGCTGCCATGTAAAACTGAAAAGGAACTAATTGTACCGGTTAGCTTTCTCAGTGTCGACTCAGCTCAGTGCAATCGCATGTTAGACAATCGAGTCTCCAAACTTTCAGGTGTTAGTTATCAAATGGAAATGTTCGATTAGAGATTTTCGATTGAAGTTTCCAGAGCTATAGCTTTTAGCGACTGCAAAAATTGCAGTTCTAAAGAGGACTTGTATGCAAATTCCCCCAAGTTAACTAGGCTCCATAACTAGCGGCTTTTCGGAAATTGAGCCGCAAAGTCTGGGCTCGAGGGAGCGGCAGAAACAAAGCCTATGATTTAAGCAGACACAAAAAGATAATGAAGGCTTCAGACAAAGTCCATGACATTCACAACTACTTTGGTGAAATTAGTGTTAGTTTATTTTGCTCTGTATGCCCCACTTGTCACCATTGTATCGGTTTTTGACGGTATGCGGTTTTCGGTTTTGGCCGCATTTTTTTGCGGTTTTGCGGTTTTGGATGATTTTTTCTTCGGTTTTGCGGTTTCTAATATACCCTAATGCCCCCCTCCTTAAGCCTCCCCCTTTCGCTGATTAGATTCTTGATTGCCCCGACGTTCAAATCCACTCGACCACAGTTGCAAATATCCAACTGGATTGACCAACGCCAGTTGGAATTTTCAAAAATGTTAGGTTTTATTTGGATTTAAAACATTTTGACGATAATGACGGGTCACAAGACTATGACCTATAAACAGTGCCAAAATATAAAGTAATGGTTACTATATATTAAGCCCAATGCCAAAAGTGTCTAAAATCAATTTTGTAACTGAATACTGAAAGCACACGTTATCACGGAAATTTCTGCTGTATTTCCGTTGAGGTATTTATCCTATTTATTGACTGACAGCTGCCACACGTGAAAGTCCAAAAACCTGTTTATTGTAAGTTGTCAGTGATCTCCTAACCACACGCGGCAAGTTCCTGGTCGGATTGCGGATCTGCCTCCCCAGTCCCTCGCGGCCGCCTATCTTGGAATACCTGAGGACATTGGCTGGCAGAGAATGAATCAAAATCATCGAAATAAGATCTAAAGGCAATTAATGTATCAGCTGATGAGTGATTGAGGTCATCCGGTGTCCCTTCCTTCACCACTAGATATGATCTACCTCCCTTCACACCTACCGTTGACAATAGATATATACCTGATTGAAAAAACGTTGTCGGTTGAAAGCATAAACCATTAACTATGAGACCCAAGGGCTTTATGGGAAACCTCTGAACTATTCACTTATTTGCGTTTTATGAGCCTCCATTTGCATTGAAGATTAATGAACATGCCCAGAGCGTATTCCGAAGACTTGCGTTTACGGGCCGTATGGCTGCATTTCTTCCTTGGTTATGATACTGAAGAAACGGCAGGTTTACTTGCAATGTCGGTACGGTCAGTAGAAAGGTATTTGAGAAAGTACGTACGCCGGGGTGAAGTAACTGGAAAGAAATCCGGAAGACCTGTTGATCTTGTTGGAATGCATCCACGTGAGGAGCTGGCAATGATGGAGGCAATGCTAGAGCATCCGGAAAGAAGATTAGCAGAAATTGCGAGAGAAATGCTACGAGTGTTCGGCAGACACTTCCATGTTTCGACTATTTGCCGGTATTTTCAAAGGAATGGTGTGACTAGGAAAACGGTAAGTTTTTACTCCGATCAATTCCACGTGCAACACTTGGACAATGTGAAACAGGTTTTCTCTCTTTCTTTTAGCTAAGAAAAGTTGCACGACAACAAAGTGAGATAGCCAACGTCAATTTTCGCGCAGACACCTGTCTTCTAAATGCAGAGATGTTGGTTTTCCTTGATGAGAGTGGATTTGTAAGTACATTTTTGACTCATATCGCAGTTGCTGTATGGTGATATCAATTAATTTTATCGTTCCTTTTTTAAATCTTGAAAGGACCGACGTATCATGAGACAATCTGGTTACAGCTTCCGTGGCTGTCGCGCCGAAGTTCGCAGGCAGCTCTCAAACTGGAATCCAAGAATCACAGCCATTCCTATCATCTGCACCGAAGGATTGATAGAAATTGGAATTCACCGTGGAACAACAAATGGAGATGTATTTCTGCAATTTGTAAACGAGAGGCTTGTTCCAAATCTTCTACCATTTGACGGTGTTAACCCGCGCTCGGTTGTTATAATGGGTATGATATTCTGTAGTACGTTCAAAGTATTTTAAAAGCGCGATCTAAGTACAGTTGAACCTCTTTACAACGGTCACCTTGGGGACAGAAGAACGTGGTGGCCGCTGTTGGGAGCTTCAACTGTAGAGTCAATGTATGGATTTTTTGTCCTCCGGAACGGAAAAATTAGGTAGCCGTTGTAGAGAGGTGGCCGTTAGCGGAGGTTCGACTGTATTAAGAGTACTAATTTTTTTTTGTGGTTTTGGTTTTCAGACAACGCTGCCATACATCATTCGCAACGCGTTATTGATGCAATCAACGCTTCGGGTGCATTACTTATTTTCCTTCCTCCATACAGCCCATATCTTATGCCTTGTGAAGGAGTGATCGGACAAGCGAAAAGCTGGATCAGAGAAAACGAACTAGTTTGGGAGCAGTGCGATAAACTGGAGACCATGGTCTTTGAAGCTTTTATGCAAATAACTGATGAAGAAATGGCAAACTACATCCGCCATTGTGAATACTTTTAATTCAAACATTTTATTTCACTTTTACTAGCTCGTTAACGAGTTTTTCCCTTTCTTTTTCAAACTGATCTCTCGTCAGCATTTCTTTGTCAAAGAGATCCTTTAGCTGAGCCACTTGACTATAAATCATTCCTCTTAAGCGGAGCTGTAGAACAAAAAAAATTACATTAGTAATGCTTGCAGTTCTGTCTTGCTCAGAAAACTTGACGTGTGGCCTGTCAAATTCATGGATCTCACAACGTACGATTTTAAAAGGCAATTAATCGCAGCAATCACAGCGACAACGAAAATCGTTTTCCTTAATTTTAATTAGATGCGCTCTTTTCTCGAATAACGGAGTAGCAACTTAGAGAATTATACCTTTTCCTCGGCACCTGAAACTGTTGCCGTTGAAGTTGCGGAGCAGCTCGCTTTGTTCCTCCCTGTGAAAAAAGAAACTTGTGGCATCTCGTCCTCGCTATGGTGAGTTTTATTCACCTGTATTAATAAAGAAACAATCAAGTCATGAAATATTATTTTCCGTCCGAGTACGATGATGAGCAAAAGTGTTAATTAACTGAAAAGCAAACGCACGCACGTGCATTTAAAATCGGCAAGTTTACAAGCGCGAAATCAAATATTAGAGAGCAATCATTTTTCTTTATTATCACAATTCCTCTGTCTTTATCTGCAGTTAAATGTCATGAAATTTTAGCGTTGATGTTATATTTTCTGAGCTTACCAACATTCTTGCCCAGCATTTTAGTTTAAAGTTCGCTATGCCTCCTCCATGCTTTTCTCGCAGACGTGCTAGTCTTTTTTCGTAGGAGTCTTGATCGTCATCCTCCATACTGCCTCCGCCGTCGATAGGGTCGCCTGCATTATAGACTTTGGAAAAAAAAAACGTTTACGATAAACACAAGGTTAGCAATTTTGTTACTAGTGCATTTTTGAAATGTCAAACTTCAAGCAAGCAAATTAGTTATTAAATCATACCTGAAGTTTTCCTCCTTTTTGCTTGACCTTCCCTTCTTTCTTTCTCGTCCTGTTTGCGTTTCACGACACTGTGTGGATCCACCCATAGAGTGATCCACCCATTTTTAATACTTTTGTAGGCGTCTTCTAGTTGTTTGTCTGTTTTTATGTCGCACTTTCGGCATCCTTCACTCATGTAGCCGATAGTTAAAGAAGACCAATTAGAAGCGGGACTTAACTCTTCGGAATAATTTGCAAGCAAATATTTCTTAAATTCGTTGACTGATACGAACTTCGGCAAGTCGCGTATGGTATACCGTTCAAATTGGCCCTTGTTGGCCAATTTGGACACCTTCATAAAAGCTCGGATAGTTTCCATTGTTCACCACGTGCAACACACACAAGAGAACAAAATATTATGCAAATGTAATAGACTATTTTCGATAAATTAAAATTCATACTTGGCTCCAAGGGCTTGAGGTAAGAAAACAAAAGATATGTATTATTCATTATTGAGCCTCGAGGTGACTTCTCTTGTTTTACTCCCTAGTCCTTGTATTGGTCTATTCATTACATACTTATACCCATAAAGCCCTTGGGTCTCATAGTTTATGGTTTATCCTTTCAAGCGACAACGTTTTTTCAATCAGGTATATATATATATATATATACCGTAGCATAGTAAACGAGCAATAATCATGATATGAACAAACGCCACTGAATCGTAGCCAACAGTTACCAGCGCCGTACAGACGACTTATTGACGAGATGAAGCGAAACTAACTACGAGAGATCGACTGGAGAACTGACAATTTGACTAACAATAGACGACTGCTTAACTGTGACAATAGACGGATCGAAACGCACCAATTACTGATTACGAGTCTTCATAGCCAATAACACCGCGGCTTAACTGACAGACGACCAATAACATCTTGACTTCATTGACCAATCAGATCAATAACCAGAGTATATAATACCATCTACTGACGTGATACAACTCACTTTGACTCTGAAGATGACTACCGCACAGGTTGTCGAAACGTCAGTCACTGTCAACAACAACAGTCCTATTCAGGACTACGTTCACCCGGAAGGTCAAACTCAACCTACTTTTGAAATGACTCCTGGGTTCAAACCTTTCACAATCATGATAATCTTATGGGATTTTTATTATTTCTCAGGGAAACTGCAGCTTAAAAGGAATCACGTTTTTCCAGATTTAAAAAGCACTTATTAATTAAAACATAATCTCTTTCCTGAAAAAAAGGTTTATTCGTTCGCTGGCCTGGGTGAAGAGTTGTGGTTCTCGAATTAATATTACAGGTATGTCGACGCGGATATCTTTATAATACACGTGTGACAAAGCACAAATAGATCCTTCTCGAGTCAATATTGTAGTTAAAATTAAAGATTTGTAAATTTCTGCCGTAAATTCTAAATCAACTGAGCAGAATAAGCGTAAATATGGATATTAAAAATAAATATAACCACATTTTACCCTGTTCCTCAAAGTAATAGAAGAACTTAACAGAAAACAACAATACTGTGATGTTGACTCGGAGGCAACCATTTCAGTATAGCCTACGTGTAGCCGCACCCTCCCCCCAACCATTTTTTCTTTGTCGGGGGGGAGGGTGCGGCTACACCCGACTGAGTTTTCTTTTATATAGTAAAGATTGAGTCCTCCGACTTCAATGTTTGCTGATTAACTAATAATTAATCACTGACGTTGACGTTGCTGCTAACCGTGCATGACTTGAATGACTAAGCAAAGTTAGTTTCGTGTTAGTTAGGAGCAAACAATCAAGTCTAAAGCGAAATCTCGCACGCCAAAGACAAATAACAAAGCGAATCCCTGGAAACACCAGTTTAACTAATGACATAGGAATTGAAACGTTTCATCAAACAAGCAACTCATTTTGTCATTTAGTGACACTGAGGTAAGCCTTCGATAGAAACTTTTTGGGGGTGCTGTTGACTTTTAACGATCATCGCTTTTTCAATGCAGAGAACTGCTCAGTTTGAATAGGAGCTAGGGGTTTCCTGTTCGTAATTCATTACTGACCGAATCATGGCTGTAGAATAAACTTGAAATCATCGTCATCTTGCCGAAGAGGCGCACTTGAATTCCTCGTTCATTCTTCTGCAAGTGCGAATTGCATGGTGGTTAATCCGACTCTAGTTATTAACTTGGCAGGCCGTTGACCATTTTAATTTTTTTCCGATTTGTCGCAGGTATACCCAAGGAAATCCAAATCAAACTAATCGGCAGAGATGGAAGCCAATGACGTGTTTTGGATGGTGAAAGATTTGACGAAGTTACGTAAGTTCTTTTGTTGCTTAAACTCTTTTCTTAATCGGATGTGAAGTTGAGCAGAGACTGAATGCTTTTTTCCACGTTTTCTGCCGGAAACGTTCCGGTAGGAACAAGTTTTCAAGTCTAACGAAGTAATGTCTGAAAGCGACGTAAAGAACCCTTATATGCCGGAGGCTTTCAATCATCTACTGTTAATAAAGTAGCATTTTTCTTTTTACAGGTGTGATTTTATCTGTCCTGATGTCTCCACTTCAGATAGCCATGATAGTTATGGGTAAGTTTATGAACGGCCCTGGTACATAATGTTGGCAGGTGAGCACATTCACCAAGCCTCGTGATTTGCGAAGCTGTACAAAATAAAACTCTCAACACTGGCCCGCGGAGCAGATTTTTAAGTACGAGGGCCGGTGACCACCTCTTTTGAATTGGGGCGGTGGGATGGGGGGGAGGGGCAGATTTGGCTGTTCTCTCTTTGTGGCTGTTTAGAACTGTCAGATTGCTGAACTTTTCTTGAGTCATGTTTAATAAATTTCAAGCCGCTGAAAAGTACCTTTCTCCTGCTGAGCCTGATTGCACACGTAGGATCCACCAGTAGAAGTTTGCAGATCATGATATTACACTGTAGGTTGCTTTAACCCGTTCATTTTGTCTAGACTTTTGTAGTATGTCATCGAAATGCGTCAGAGACCACATCATCAGCCGATACAATTCGTTTTAAGAAACCGTAGTACCGTAACTTAATAAAAAAGACTCCATTCTGCACCGTTGCCAGCAGTTTGTAACAGCCTTGCTGATTGAAAACGCAGAGTCTAGGACTAAGTGCAGTTTTGTAAAGATAGGCGTTTTCAAGCTTACTGCGCATCAGATCTGGGATCGAAACGCACCAATGACAAATTTAGATGCTGAAAGATTCTTATTGCAACAAAGATATTATTTATATGAACGTAATTTATCATAGTAAAACCAATCAGAACGCGCGAAAATTGCTACCACTGATTCGGAGAATACTAAAAGGCAATATGAAAAAAACCCTCGATATAAGTTAACGCGGAGCCTCGTTGTAACGAAGATATTTTGCCAGTCCCATGGCCCTTCTTTATATCGAGATTGCACTGTACTTATTTTTTTTTTCTAAAAGTGGGGGGGTCCTGGCTCCCAGCCCCTCCCCCTGCGCGGGCCCTGCCCAAGGCAGCAGAGTTGAAAAGAATACCCATAGCTAAAGAGAGCAAATGAAAGGAATTTATCTCACAAACGAAGCTTGGTGGTATCAATACTATTGATCAGTATTATTTTGTCTGCCATAATCTGTGACTGTCTCTGATGATGGCTACTGCAAAAATTGTTACACTCATCACTCGGACGATCATATTCCACTTGCTCAAATACAATGAATTCTTGTTTCAAACCCGGCATTTACAAAAAGAAGATAGTTTTGAGCCTAATATCAAAGCGGAGTTTAGGGAAAACAGTAACTCTTGAATTGTTGAGTTTAGTCATATTCACGCGGGAATTTTAGAAATTCAAGAGGAATTCTAGGAGAAGAATGAAGAAGGTGTTGTTAAAAAAACCTGGCAAGCCCAACTTCTTTCAGTTATCTGTGAAGGTGACTTTAAGGAGGTAGTCTCATGAGCTGCGCATGCTCGGGAAATCGCTGTCAAAATCGCTCTTCCCGTTTCTCGTTTGAATTCAGTTTTATTGAAAAGGGGGTCGTTGGGCAGCACATGACTTATACTTCCCGCCAAAATGCTGCTTGTTCTAGTAAGTGTTCTTTCTTTAGCGGGTATATTATGCTCTGGAGAGTTCTAAATTTTGACTGAGCGAATGAAAATGATAAATATGTTATTTTTGTCGCTTGTTTCACACCGAGGAGGCAACGAAATGAGGAAATGCGTGTATTAGCATACGGGCATTTCTGTAAATTCCAGAAAGGCGGGAAACCTTGCGACCAAAGCTGAAAAAAGAAGCATCTCTTACAAAAAGACTATAAATAAATGTACAGTTTTACCCTAGACATTTTATCCTCTACCCTCGACAAAAACCTACTCGCTTTGTCGCGTCTGATCCAAGAGCATTTTCTTTAACCTCTTTTGAAACGTAAAGCTCTTTGTTGCGGCTAAATAAGAGTTTTCTGTTCTTTAATTTTCTCCAAATTGCCTTATAGATCTGAATAACTAATCGATTTTCCTATGTCCCTGAATATGATGGTTTCCTGCAATGTTTCGTCACGCTGGGTTCAATTCGTTAGTGTTATATACAGGAGGTTAAATTTCACTAGCACTGGCTCTTTTTCATAAAAATGTTTTTCCCGCCCAGGCTTAATATCCTTATTTTCTGACGATTTTAGGCTGAAAATATTCAACACATACAAAAATGAAAATAAACAAATGTGCCGCTAAATCTCTGTCCCTGGAACCTTCATATCCTACTTCCAATTTCACACCAAGCCACGACTGGAATATCTTTTATGTTTGCGTCTCGTAAACCAATCTTTCTTATACCTGCTTGAGATCAGAAATCGTTCTTTTGTCACCCGAATTCTACCTTTTACCGCCATGGCCGGCTCCACCACTTGTTGCCGGCATCTTGCTTTTGCCAGATTAATCTAGGAAAATTCGGCAGACTTTTTCAAGAGTTACGTTTCTGCTCACGCATGCGCAGTTCATGAGCTTTATTAAAAGAATAATTAACAATTATTCCTCGAGCCCGAATGGGCTCTGAGTCAATAGCCCATGAGGCCGAAGGCCGAATGGGCTATTGACTCAGAGGCCATGAGGGCGAGAGGAATAATTGTTTTAGTAAAATCCAACTAGTTGGTCAAAAATATCAACAATAAAAGAACTTTAGCTAGTTAAAGCTAGATTTTAATCCTTTTTTGTCGCCAAAAAGCCCGCGTTTTTCGCTACTAGTGGGCTATAACATATAGCCTAGTAGTAGCTCAACCAATCAGAACGCAGCATTGATGATAGACCACTAGTTGGATTTTACTAATAAGTATTATTTATGGCTACAATAGTACGCGCGGTCCAATTGGCTGGTGAGCGGACAAGATTTCCTTGTAATGACCGGGCATTATTAGCCTTGTGTCCAAGGCATATACAATCTGTGTTTGACTTGATAGTGGACATCCATGTTATGGTCAATTTACAGCTGTCAAAAAAGGGTATTCGCTGACCAAGGTCACTGTATCGCGGGCTCAAGTGTACAACCCATTGAGGTGACGTGTTTTTTCAAAGTTATCTGCTGACCAGTTATTGGTTGTAATTGACTGCAAGCTCAATAACGTGCGGTGTTTTATATTAATAGCGCTAAAAAGGTAATATAATAAATAACTTATTAACCTCGCTATCGCTCAGTCAATACATGAAGGCCTCGGTCTGCGATTTCCCTGTAATGACAGAATGTACGAGGTTAATAAGTGGTCTTTAATAAGAAGGATGTAATAAACTTTCAGGACACCTCTATAAGAGCAGTGAACATGGTGATGTAAGTGACACTTCGTGGAATTACCATTAAACCATTATTATGATTAACGATTTAGAAATATACATACAAGAAAACATTAATGATAAAACCCGACGTTTTAGGGTCTTCTTTCAAGGTACACTACAGGTAAATTATTAATTGATACTTTAAGTGACGGCTGGCTTAAGCATTTCTACATCAGAGATTTGGCAAAAACGAATCAGCTTAGAGAAAACTGCATAATTTTGCCCGACAACTTCCTCATCCATATAGCTTTGCAGGAACATTTTGTAGGCGAGTAAGGTGAAAAGTTATGTTCATACAACTTAGCACATAGTTTTGATCTAACAGCAACAAAATCCTCGACTTTCATCACGTTCCGAATCCTTCGGCAGTGTTACTAAATAAAAAAAAATGATCGTGTTTTTTTTAGGTGCTAAATACAAGAATGAGTGTCCTGTGGAAAACATGATCCCAATTTACTTAACAGTTGGTGGATCAGCTGGTCTATTGAGCACTTTCTTCGCATGCGCAGTAGAATACAGAGAAGCAAGAATTTCCCCGAAGCCTTTGAGCTTTTACTGGCACGTGATCAAACAGTTGAGCAGACTCGTCTTACTGCCTCTGTTTGTTTGGTTCATTGCTGGCAAAGTATGGATTTATAAAAATTACGAACCTAACTACACCGATCCCGAGAGCCCTTATTTCTGCCACAAAACGCTGTACCTATTTGCTTTCTGGGTAATTAATTCGTATGATATCTTGATTGGTGTCGTGTTACTCGTAGGGTTTGTATCGTTAATAATAGCATCGTTAATATGGTTATTTACATACATACATACATACTTTATTGCAACTCCCTAAAGAGGGTTTTCACTTACAAGGCTACTAATCAACTAATCAACTAAAATAGCTAAATAAATTACCAAATAACTAAGATAATAAATATACGTTAAAAAAATAAGTGAAATACAATAGATCGTTCACTATTTACAAATTCATAGATTGATCAGAGAAACGTAGGTTAACAATTTTTTTCCTAAAAACTTTGACAGAATCTGAAGATTTAACATTGTCGCTTAGATTATTCCAGAGCTTAGCACCGCGGTAGGTGAAGGACCGCTGACCAGTGGTTAGGCGGTACCTTGCAATATTCAGTTGATCACATTGTCTAGTATTTCTAGTGTGAGTTTGTGAACGCAGAGTAAATTTCTCGATTAGGTAGTCAGGCACAAGTTTATTAATACATTTGTACATCATCACTGCATCGTTCAAGTAAATTCTGTCATTAACAGGCAGCCAATTTAGTGATTTGATAGCTTGTGAGATGTGCTCAAACTTTTTGAGGCCAAGAACAACACGGGCGGCAAAATTCTGCACTAACTGAAGTTTGTTGATGTTATGTTTACTAGTATTTGACCAAACAGTTGAGCAATAATATAACTTACTAAAAACGAAAGAGTTCATAAGGAGAAGTATTGTTTTCTTATCTAGCAAGTGTTTTGTTCTATTGATTTGTACGAGTTTATGTAGGCAAATAGAGACTGTTTTAGCAATGTGTTCGTTACAAGTTAGTGATTGGTCAATAAAAATGCCAAGATCTTTAGCAACAGTAGAGGGTGTAATTTCTTTTCCAAGCATCCGTACAGATGCTGTGGGCAGCTTATTAAGGAGTTGAGGCGTACCGATCATTAAAACTTTAGTCTTAAAGGTTGCAAAAGGTTAGTTGTGGCCTGAACGAGGACCTAGACTAAAACCAACTTGTAATAAGCCTGATAAGCAATTATTTCTTTGTGCTTCAACCTTTTACATAGAATTAAACGTATCGCGAGGTATATGGACATCCGACTAAGGACGTTATGTTTATCTGAGATTAAATAAATAGTTCTAAAAAGAGGGCCTTTGCCATTCACTTTGACACTTGACTGCACTGAGAAATTGACTGATTCGCAACGATGTATTGAGTGTGAGAAAGTGTAAAGAAATTTTAATTAAAACTAAGAAAAATACAGTATTATACTTTTTCTTTGATTCCAATGTGATTGTAGGGTTTTACAATACCCACATTTTTTGAACTACCCCTTCTTCTTGGCAGGGTTACGTGGACGAGTATGACGGCTATAATTATTTTACTGAGGTCGCATTTTCCCTACAAATACCTTGTGTTTGTCTCAAATAGAGGAATTTTAAGTGGAATGCAAAACTAGTGATGCCCCGGACTGAAGCCTCCCCCTTTCGCTGATTGGATTGTTGATTGCCCCGAGTTCAAATCCACTCGACTACACTTGCAAATATCCAACTGGATCGACCAACGCCAGTTGGAATTTTTAAACATGATATGCTTTATTTGGATTTAAAACATTTTGACGATAATGACGGGTCACAAGACTATGACCTATAAACAGTGCCTAAAATATAAATTAAAGGTTACCATAATATTAAGCCCAAAAGTGACTAAAATCACGGAAATTTCTGCTGTATTTCCGTTGAGGTATTTATCCTATTTATTGACTGACAGCTTCCACACGTGAAAGTCCGAAAACCTGTTTATTGTAAGTTGTGTGATCTCCTAACCACACTTGGCAAGTTCCTGATCGGGAGATCAGGGACACGCCTCCCTTTAGAGTCCCTCGCGGCCGCTTATCTTGGAATATTTGGGGACATTGGCTGGCAGACAATGGATCAAAATTTCTACTAAATTTCATATCAACTGATGGCTGATTGGGGTCATTCGGCGTCCCTTCCTTCACCGCTAGATATGATCTACCTCCCTCCACACCTGCCCAGAATTTTTAACCACGGACGTCGCTGTGATTGCGCGACTAAAATTTTATGACAGCTGAAAAAGGGCAACACGATCGAACTTTCCACTTTCGCCGCTGCCTAACTGCTTTTCAGGACGCTTTGTTTTGTAATTTTCCTGATGTTTCAGGTAAGGCGGATAAAAAGACGAGGGTGAAAGAGAAGGAAAGTCATTTTCAGCTGCCAAACACGATTGACGGTTGTGGGGCGTACCTTGTAAGAGCTTTAGCAAAACAACTCTGCACCTGCCCCATTTCTATTTTTTTGTGTACATTCTTTGAAGTCAATGCAAGACTACAACAAGAAATTCTCTAATCCGACGCTTTGCATGGGACGTTTCTTTCAGGCTACCTGAACTTCGAGGTTTACCCTAAAGATCAGCTGCAGAAACTCATCTACTCTAAAAAAAATTATGTGATTTGAAATAATCCTAATAAAATATGAAAGGACATGCATCTTTGTGTGTTTTCTCTGCCGTCGTCGTCGGGGTTATTAGAGACTAAAAATACAGGAATTTGTACCACGTGACCAAGTTTCTCTTTGCTTGTGCGGGCCTACTGTTCATTATTTCTACACATAAATTAGTAGTTTCACCCAATTTTTTGTCCATAAGAATTCTCTGAGCTGTTTTTATCGCTCATTTTCTATTTTGACAGATTCTCTACTTGACCCTGACGTTTGGCGTATACATGAAGCTTATTAATAAACTGTCTAAAGATCGGTACCTGTATGTATTCAACGAGAACGTCAAAAGAGAAATAGGTTTGTACGTACGCAAAACAACAATTTTGCAAGTGCATCACACTTTTTTAATTGTACATTTCGTTGCCGTTTTTGCACGACTTCGGCGTGAAAATGCAGAAGTTTAAGTTTTATGGAGGACGTAAACAACCGACGACGAAATATTATTTCTCTTTCTGAACTTAGACATCTTTCTTAGGAAGTTCATCACTTTTTTTAGCGACGTTTTTCGCTGCCGTCGCGTCTTCAGATCTTAAAGTCCCTATTTCCTGTAGAAGGCTCATTTGTATTCCTTGAGGTCAGAGATGTAAAAAGATTAAAACCATCCACACGTGTATAGTCTTACAGGAAATACACATATCACTTTATTTTTATAACTAGAACACAGTATCATTACCCAGCTTACCAAACTTTCGGAAACCTTCCTACCTGATCGGTTAGTGTGTCTCATTATTTGAAACAAAAATTTTTAGTATCGTGCACCTACTTCTAGTCTACATCTGGGAAAACATCGCTAAATTTGGTCTGGAAAAAAGGTTACGGTAACCCTTTTTCCGTAATAAGAGGCCAACAGCTGAATGATCGGAAGGCTATTATACAGTATCACTTTCGTGTGTCAAAAGTATTCTTAAAACCTCTGAGTTTACATACCAAAGTTAAGGGTGTTCGGAGTTCACATTCGTCGATCACGTTCACGAAGAAGTCATCAGTTTCTTAAAAAGAGGTGGACCAAATTTAAATGCAGAATGCAGCATCCGGGTAACACGTACGAAAATCCAGGATTTGAGTTGACAAGCGTTGATGGAAGTCAGCTGTATATGAACATGGCAGGTTTTGAAGGCATGGCGGCTAGTTTGACTACACCGAAACCTAAAGGTACAAGTGTGAGCGCTGGACAGGTTCATTGGGAAGATATCGTCGAAATTCGGCAGCTCGTCATGAATAACGATGATGGTGTAAACGGTAAAGAAAATCCACGATACGAAATAACTCCGATCATTGGACGTCGCCTGAACGTCAACACAGGAAATGATAGTAAAACATCCAGAAGATTAGCCTCACCACCAAAGACCTTACCGAAGCCCAAATCAAGGAGCGCGACCACAGGGGAAATCGAAAAGGAAAAATTTCCGCCTGAAAAAACCGTACAGTTTGACACGGATTACGACGTGGGTGTCTATGAAGTTTTAAAAAGCAACAACAGCGATATGCCAGCGCAACAGGTCAAGCAAGTATCAGGGAGAGGGGAACCGGATAAAGTGTACGAATCCATAACGCAAACAACGCAACAGCAAATAGATTCGTTACGTCGCACGTTGCGTCTAATGTCTTTGCTTCTTGTGATAGTTTTTCTGACGGCAGTGGCGAGCTTGTTGTTGATACTGGTCGAGATAAGCAGGCCTGAGCAACACACGAGTATCAATCAGCCTTCAACATCACCAGGTAGGGTGGGCTTAGATGCAGTACAAAAGGGATTAAGGGGGGTGGGGGACGGGTGCTGAAGCAAAATAACTCCACCAGGACTGACCCTATTCGAATGTGATGTAGAGAAGCTTAATTAAATCTTTATTTCCAGTGTCAGCCAGCAAAACTTGTCTGAGGTATAAATACCGTAACCTCACATCAACTAAATTTATTTCTATATTTTGTCGAAAATTGTTTTGTTGCCTTAACAGTCCTTCGATTCTACTGCCATGCTAATATCCCCGTCTAACACATTCAGTGATTCACTCTCTCTGCCTACGCTACAAAGCCCAGGACTGAATTTTCATTTATAAAGCCGTCTGACCAAACCAAAAGAATGCTCGAGTCTAACTACTGCTACAGGAGTTACGAAAACTACGGCTACGTGATTTGATTGCATTTTTTTCATTAGCTGAATTAAAGGCCTAAGCTGTAAACACTTAAGAGCATAGAAAACAATTCTGCATCGCATATCCCTAACCCTTTAACCTTTAAGAGAGATAACATTCAATTACTCTTTATGAGGACACAGCTTAGTGCAAAAAAGGAATGATCAACAAGTGAAAAAGGCTTTGATTGCTAAACGAATTCTCCTCATAAAAAGCATAGGAAATAAAGGAATAATAGTGTGGAGAATATTTATGCTGATATTAAGTTCCAAAGGGTTAGCAGCAGAGCTTTTTCTCGGTGCTGAATTTTTGTTGCGTGTAGTTTATTTCATGACCCAAATTTTATCGAGATCCTACAAAAGACAGCGATACGAATTTCCCTCTTCTGATTCGGTTTCTTTGAAACCTATGCAAAAACAAAACCCTTGTAAGTCTTAAGTCATTTAAGTATCCATTTGTAAAGATTTTTTGTGTGTTTTCTTTTACTTTCTGATTGACTGAGTGGATACACTCCCTGATTTGTTCCAATGGCAAAGGATTATTACTATTCACCTTTTCAACTAGGAAATACAATAGTGAACCTCTGTAGACCTTTGTAGGTTGTTTGCGGACTTCAATTTCAACGCGCGTTTTCCATCAAATCGTCGATTTTTCAGGCGAAAATCGTCGCACTGATCAAGAGTGGCTTTGCGTGATTACGCTGAGCACGCTAACTGCGTTGCCACAACGGAAACGAGAAGATAAGCAAGACAGAAACTCTTTCGGAGGGTTTCTTTGCCGTGATTGAAAAACTAATGGTGTCATTTTTTACTGAAATGGTAATGCGATCGTCGTGACTTAGACTTCGTCGGAAATATTTATACAGAGGCTCAACAGTGGGATTTTACAGCTTGCTTCAGGCGATAATGCTCTTAACTTAGCAGCATCAACAACAACAGTAACATTACTATAAAGCTTTGACGTATTGCAAAAGAATTAAGATCAGTTTTGACTGAAAATACTCATAATGAAACCAATGAGGTGCAACCAACAAATCTTGATAAAAAAAAATGAAAACACCCAGCAACAATCAAGTGTGGTAAGTCTGATAACAATTATTACATAAACGTAGAAACAAATTCTGAGAATTCATGCTTTCATCTAGTACCGCTGTACACAAATGTTAACTAATATGACGTTAGCTTCTTCATGACGGAGGGAGAGAGAGACATATTGCTCACATCAGAGAGAGAAGCAGGTTATTCCTACATACAGCGCAAGGTTACAACAACAAAAAACGTAAAATTATATAACTGAATATCGAGATCCCCTGGATCACGCGCACAGCGACTTTGACCCTCTATCAAGGGAAGGAGCGCTCGCTGTGAACTGAAAAAGAATACTTTCCGGTGCTGTTGTTTTGTTATGTCGGTGTGGTAAGAAAACGGAAAAAAAATAATAAAATCGGAACGCACTCTTCCGTAAAGGAAAAGTGAGTTATGGGTGGCTTCATCCAAGGTGATACAGATTCGGAAATCTGGGCTTTGGAATATGCTAATAACAATAATTAATAATATTTTATTATTTATTAGGCACAAAATAGCATTAAAATATATGGTCTAATGCGCTCAAGGAATCCGGAATCCCACAAACGATTAGATTGCGGAATACAAAGTTCTACAACCCTGTTCTGGGAGTTCAGATTGTGGGGACGGAGCAAACTGAACGCCCAGGCTGAACAGGCTAAATTCCACTCGCAAGGAATCCGGTATCCAATCCCTGTAATCCGGAATATACAGCGTGGAATCCAGAATCCAAGACCGTCCTGCATCCCCTTACATGGGGCGATAAGGGGGAAGTGTAGGTCCGTCACTGTGACAGAAAAAAATGTATAATGCAAGAATACGTATTTTCTAACAGAATACACTTTGACATTCTCATCCACAGGGCCGCGGTCCCTTTCGCAGGATCGCAGCCCTAGAGATGAGAATGATTGTAACGTCACTTGTCAGCTTATATTTTGGAAAGGTAAGAAGCAGTGGCGCTGGAGCAAAATAATTTTGACGAACATGAAAAATTTTCTTTCATCCAGGTCCATCGGCTGGTGGCAATACCGGTTGCATACAAACTGTGCACTTTCAAGAAATAAAAGAACTGAAAGAAGCGTTGAACTTCACCCGTCGTCAGCTTAACATCGTCAGAAGTGAACTCAAAAGACAGAACGCGACAATAACCAACATAACGTCCAAGGTATAAGGAACAGATTCTATGCGGGTGTCTTGGTCACATTTTAGTGATGATTCACGTGATTCAGCCCAGTAAAAACTTTAAGCAGGTGTCTTTCAGCCCATTCTGGATAACAGTGAACCAGTGGAATTGCTGTTTGTATTTAGGGGAATCTCGGAAAATTAACACTTGTCAAATAAAAAAATACTGAACAGAAATAGACACGGCGTCAAGTGGATGACAACCAGTATTATTTCGAAAAGAAGCTTGTAAACACAAATAGCATTTTTATGTTATTTTGTTTATTATATGTATTGTGAATTGACTTCCAACGGCTTACATAGAGACAGGACGCCTGTGCCTTGTCTCGATTGTTTTAAGTAGACGGGGGTTTAAGTGTCCGGGAGTGTTGTATAGAGGATATTAGGCTGATTTAGCAACAGGACGGGAACGTCAGTTGACGACGGGAAAGCGCGCGGAAAGGACTAAACACGACTTCCGGTGCCCAATTTGCCCCTCCTCCATTGGTTAAGCCAGTTGTTTGATTTGCCCGCGCCGTCGTCAACTGACGTTCCCGTTCCGTTGCTAAATCAACTTAATATTACACTGCCGCGCGAGATACGAAATTAATTTCTAAACTAGTGTTGAAATGTTTCACGAGTGAGCGCAGTAATGTTCTATTTATTACAGAAACACCATTTCTCTTTGATATTTTTTGGCTTCAAAGGGCGCGATTTATCCTTTAGCCATAGCAACGGCGATCTTTTCCATTTGAAGACAGGTTATTTTCACGTGTGAAGATATCATGTTTTCGTGCGCGAAAGCTCACCTGGTATTTAATTGGTGGATGTATAATAAAGCTCATTTATTTCATTTGCTTCATAGGGATCCGATTGCAGTGGTTGCCTTGGACCACAAGGGCTTCCGGGACGACAAGGACAGAAAGGTCCGCCGGGACCCAAAGGACCGCAGGGTCCTCAGGGGCCCAGGGGACCAATGGGCGTCAACGGGTCTCAAGGCCCACAGGGAGCCCCTGGGCTACAAGGACCAATGGGCCCTTCTGGGTACAATGGGACACAAGTAGCTGGGCAACCCGGCCTACCAGGGTCCCCAGGACTTCCAGGTCCACCTGGGAGGCCTGGTGCTGGTAATCTGACTCTTTGTAAGTACAGGAAGAAGAAGGACGCAGGGCAAACAACAGGACACTCGGCAGATTCGGAGGTTATGCTTCGGGAAGATGAACATCTGGTACGTGATAAATCCGTTTTGCAATATTAGATTTAGGCAATGTTCACAATACAATGGATAGCTTTTCGTGCCGACACAAAAAGCTGTGCGAACGTTTATACTCATTACAGTGAGATATATAATTATAAATTTAAATATAAGCTCTCGGGTACTTAAATAAAAGCTTAAAATGAAGTTTTTTTGCGGGTTTTGGAGCATTTGCTATACGAGTACAAAGCGCACCACGCCTACTCACGGGACGAAAGTCAAGTAGCAGCGAGTCTAATGTTTTGCACTTCAAGGGTATAACACCTTTGACACGGCCGTAAGCCATACTCGACAACAACTTTGCCCTACCTTTGACGCGAAACAAAGCAGTAAGTAAGGCAATTACCACCTTTTAAATTAAATTCGAAGGCGACTCATTGGCCAAGGCAATATTTCTCATCCATAGCAGCTCGAACACAATAACCAGCATGGGAGCTACTACTTCTTTTGCTTCAATGGTTATTTAGTGAAACTACGGTTGTTTGTACTTTCTACAGCGGTCGTTTATTCGTTCAACATAAGCCCCAGTACTTTTGGCCATGCCGCCTTTGAAGTATATAGGCATCGGTTTTGAAACTACTCTCTGCTCCTCAACTAACTATGATGCATCTTGCCCGGCGATTTAGGGATGGAAAATTATCGCCGCCACGTGTTCAACAGAGGGTGGTGCAGAGTACGTTTTCAAAGACGCAGAGCTTGTCCCAGGAAAAAACGTACTGGTATACAAGTGCCACTGTAAAGGACAATCGAAGCACTTTGCTTTTGGTACAATGAAGTGTGTAATACACTACTGGGAATGCCCCATCGTAAGCTAAAGACAGCTAGAGCAACTAACAGTTACTCCGACAGTACTTTCTGTTTAGGAAAGTACGGAGTGGTGTTTTAAGCACCAAAGGCTGGTATTATATCATAAGATGCAAGTACCAGGCGAGCATAGGCACAGTCAGTTTAATCGATATCTACAATTGCGGCTCAATAATAAGATTTAAGATTATGCAAGAGCTGCGAGTTAAATTAACAAATTAAGAATCTTTTAACTAAAATAAACAAAGAACACATAGTTTCATTCTACAGCAGCCAAACACAATAATAGGATTGGGGCCTTAAACTTTTCTTTCACGTTTGAGGCCTCAATTTTTCATTCACTTTCCAATTATTTGGAACAAAAATTATGCGGTTTACAAGTTCAAACGCACTGTCAAATTTTGCCTTCACGACAAAATTTAAAAAGAAACAGTAGCAATTGACTCGTGCTTCGATAAGCCACACCTGGGTTTGAGATTACTAATTTTGTATGATAATGTTGGAAACACTGTAAATAACACCATCGTAAAAATGCTCTCTCCTTTTCAACTTATTTCCCTGAATCTTCCTGTTTCTCCAACTCGTGGGAGAAAGAGAGCCAGGAGAGTCTGGAAACAAGGCTGTTTTTTACTTGGCTTGAAGTTCGCTATCTGTTTCCAGAAACCAGTTGCTGCTTTTTTTTTTCAAGACTGAACTTATCAAATCAGTATTTTGTAGTACTCTTTTGCCTAGGTCAAACGTCAACCTTCACATATGACGAAACCAAGCAAAAAGTTCGTCCCGTGAAAAATTCGACGTTTGTCCCTGGCCTTAAGAAAGATTTTGGTACAACAGTTAAAATACATAACTAATTTCCTTACTTAATTGTAAGTTTTATTCATAAGCTGTCAGTTTCAGATCCTTTTTCTCTTTGACAAGTACCTACCTCAGGTATAGAAGTCTAGATTTCTTATGTTATTGTAAATTGCCGGTTGGACAACTTAAATGTGATTATTATTCATTCAAAATATTTCCGCGATTCTGATTGGCTAAAGGCACACGTTTAATTCACCATAACCAGTTACTGATGACCAAATTTGGAAGAATTTTGACTTTAACGAGGAAATGACGTCAAAAATGCAGCGTTTTCGCAGGTTAAGGCACCGTTAACCGAGAAGACCTGGGTACGAGGTTGAGTTGTTTTGATTGTGAACTTGAAAAATGGCGGACATTTCACTCGTTTCAAGAGTAAGAACTAGGCGAAAAAGTAGATTAAAACATGGCAAGAACAGCAAGAAGACAACTCGAAGGGCGACATCTGCTATTTGAAGAATATCTGCGGGGCTGGACAAACGTAAACGTACACTATCGAAGATAAACTGAACATCGATGGATCGATGGAGGTAAGCATGTTTTAGCTACGTTTTCAAACTAGGAATTATTTTGAATGAATAATAAAACAGTTATTGAATTCGGCTTTCGTATCTTATGAAGAATTATGGAGATCTCGGAGGGTGTTATCCGCCTCGGCCTACGGCCTCGACGGATAACACCCTCCTCGATCTCCATAATTCTTCATAAGATACTCAGCCTCATTCAGTAACTGTTAATTAATCGACGTCGCTATACACTATCATTATGGCGCAAATTAATATTTTGTTATAAAGAAAGATACTGAAACTAGGTATATTTAAAAATTAGTTGATTGAGGCTGAGTATGTTGTGAAGAATTATGCAGATCGAGGGGATTTGCTGATAATTCGTCAGATCAGACGAAAGCCGAATTCAGTGATTTATTATTCATTCAAAATATTTTTACATTCTTAACAAGCTTACCTCTTCGTAGACTTTCTTCAAGATAGACTACTCCTCAAAAAGTAGATAACATTTATCGATGTTTAGTTCACCCGAAGAAAAAAAAGCTTTTTTGCAGCATCTGGAAACGAGGTTGATCGATCGTATATTTACCTAGAAACGAGGCTCTTGGGTAATATACCATTGAATCGATGTTATATAACTAGCATCTTCCAAATGTGATCAACGGCGAGCTGGTCAGGTTATGAACAATTAGCCGAGGGATTTAAGCCAATCAGAAACGGCAAAATATTTTGAATGAATAATAAAACTTTTATTTATAAATGAATATAGAAAAACCATTAAACTTCTTTAGTTATTTTCCTGTTAATTCAATTCATAAGCTCACTGTTAACTCGCGGTAAATTTTAACTTTGACAAGTACCTACGTTAGGTATGAAAAAATATTCAACTGTCTTTTTTTCATTTCAAAGATGCACTTGTCTTTCAAGTTTCCCTTTATTTTTCGACGTCACTATGACTTTTGTTTTAGCGCGAATTAATGTAATGCTTCAAAGATAGACTCTCTTTATTAAAGAGTTTGGTCGCTTAATTTCTGTTAAATTCATACTGATAGAATTTTCAATCAGACATAATTATAATGATTATAGGAATTTGAATCAAAACTTCCTACCATGTTTACTCTGCGAGAGGAGGTTTCTCTCCTGCATTGCTTTTAGCATTAACGAAATCGTTTGCGTCGCTTGTCACTAACAATGGAAAAGGTGTCAAACGAGTACGTAATACATAATTTGTACCGTAATCGCTATTTCACAAGGAAGCAAAATCGATTGTTTTCTGATCTAAGGCGAGTTTTAGTCTAGATCAAGTCATAATTAAACGAGAAATATCCAGTGAAATCTTTGCTGTTTTGACGAATACATATAAAGTTGAAAAAATCATTTAGGAAAGCTGGCTGTAACAGGCTGGTTTTCAACGCGCCAGAGAAAACTCAGTCCCAAGTTATTTGGGTTTTTGGAATGTCTAAAATCAGATAATGTACTGTTCAAGAAGCATCGAAGCCTAGTAGGAATGAATAAAGGTACCATCTACAACTGTCAAAGTTGCAGTTTTCCTGCTGCGAGTAGGTCGTGTCAACCATTCTATACGCCGTTTGATATTGATAAAATGTTCTTCTTTACAACGAAAATCTGATTCAAACTAAAATGTTGCAAGATGCTTTGTAAGATATAATTTTGTACGGGGAACCACGGTTGCACATGTACACCAAAGTAAACACTCAAAATTATCACTAGGCCAGGTCATGTTCTAAAGGAGTATGAAATAATTATAGCATGCGCTTATCAACTGCTACCTGTCTTGCAATGCGAATTGGTACTTGCTTGATAAAAGCTTAGTTTGAATTTTATGAAAAGGAACACCCCATTACAAATAAACTGTGCAATTTTTTTGGGTTTTAGGAATGTCTAAAAAGAAACAACGTACTGTTCAAGAAGCATCAAAACCCACTACGAATGATTAACGGCAGCACCTAAAACTGTCAACGTTGTTTTCTCTTGGGTGATTCAACTATTCTTACTGTTCGCTGTCTAAAATTGATAAAATGTTTTTCTTTACAATGGCAATCATTCAAACTGAAATGTTGCAAGATGTTTTGTAACAACTTACTTTGCTAGGGGAACAACTGTTGTAAATGTACATTTTTTAAAATACTTTTTAATTATTTCAAATATATAACATTACAAAAAAATTTAACAAACAGGGTAACAACTAACATCAAGCAGAATACAATTTATCACAGGAATATAATACAATAAATCTCGTACAAAAAAAAAGTAATAAGAGACTGAAAAAAGAGAAAAAGAAACTATCATTAAAACTAACGCCTATAGATTTTTCTACCCTAACATAACAAGGCTGATTATTGCTTGCGTTGTTTGCTACTTTACGAATTAAAAGATAAAAAAAAAGAAAAAAACAAACAAAAACAAAGGAAACAACCGAACAAAAAATAATGGACAGTTGATTTGAGATTTAGAATTGTGTCTTTCTATGTCAAGTCGGCTTTTTAGGAAAGCGAGAAGGTCAGATAACGTACTGTTCAAGAAGCATCGAAGCCTACTAGGAATGAATAAAGACACCATCTACAACTGTCAAAGTTGTCTTCCTGCCGCGAACAGGTCGTGTCATTCAACTATTCTATTTGCTATCTAAAATTCATAAACTGTTCTTCTTTACAAAGAAAATGATTTAAACCGAAATGTTGCAAGATGTTTTACAACAACTAGTCTTGTTAGGGGAAAGTTGGTTGTACATGTCCACTAAAACAAACACTCAAAATTATCACTACGCCAGGTCACGGTCTAAAGGAGTATAAATTAATTATAACATGCGCTCATCACTACCTCTCCTCATGAAAGCGAATTGGACCTAGCTTGATAAAAGCTTATTCTGAATTTCACCTTTTCGAAGACTTTATAATTTTTTTTTTCTAGGAAATCATTATGATTGTTTGCAATGAACAGGAACACTACATAACAAATCAACTATGCAAGTTTATTGGGTTTTAGGAATGTCTAAGATCAGACACCGTATTGTTAACAAGCAACAAAGCCTACTACGAATGAATAAGGGCACAATCTAAAACTGTCAAAGTTGCAGTTTTCCTGCTGCGAGTAGTTTGTGTCCTTTAACTCTTCTATTCGCTGTCTGAAATTTATAAAACGTTCTTCTTTACAAAGAAAATCATTTAATGTGAAATGATGTTGCAAGATGTTTTCTAACAAATAATTTCATTATGGGAACGACGGTCGTACTTGCATGTACACTAAACTAGACACTCAAAAATATCACCGGCTTGGCCTGGTCATGGTATAAAGGAGAATAAAATAATTATAACATGCGCTAATCACTACCTGCCTTGCAAAGCGAATTGGAACTTGCTTAACAAAAGCTTATTTGAATATCTCCTTTTCAATTCTTTTTTTAACTCTTTTTCTAGAAAATCATTATGATGTTTGCAAGGAAAAGAGACACTCCATTACAAATCAACTGTGCAATCAAAGTCCAGGCCCGGGCATGAGATCAATAATTAATTGCTTACACAGTTAACCTTATATAACGAGGGAAATGCGGATTGTCCAAAGGAAGAATCCAGTCGCTTTATCAAGAAGGCAGGGAAGGCAGCATTATGAGCTTGTCGAATGTTCCTGCTCTCTTCTTCTTGCCCTTGTTCATTCTCCGTTCTCCAATTGTCGAAGGCTCCGAGAAAAGTAACTCGGCCGTCTCGTATACCCTTTGTGAAAACTTTACCTGGGCGGAAGACACAGGCCTTTTCATTTTAGAAGTGAGGTCAAATTCGACTCCTGACCAAAAGTACACAGTTATTTTTGGACAAGATGGCAACCGTACTAAATTCCTTACTGGAAAGATAGAGCAAAATGATGTCAAGTTTTTGAAATACGAGTCCCGTCATGAAATCTGCTTTCAGTCCCTGGTTGTTGACACGACCATTATCATTGATCAGCCCACCTTCTTGAATAGATCCTGCGATGGTGATGACAACCGACCGTGTAAAGAATGGGCGTCTGAAATCCATCCCGTGCCCGTTTGTCCAGAGGCACTCACCAAATTGCTGAAAGACAAAGGTGACCTGAGATCCCCGCCAAGTCAAATTCATGGACCAAATGAATTCGAGCCCCCAGTGTATGACACTACTAACGATATGTTCCAAGCCTCTTTTGACATCGCCGAAGGTACCTCCGAATTATTTCGTAAAGTTGTAAAGCACAAATGGAAAGCATTAGACGAAGCCAAGAAGGCCAAGTTCTCAAACATCGGTAAAAAACTTGGCAGTTTCAATAGTTTTATAGGGGCGTTTGGACCGATGTTTAGCATTTTTAGCGGCATCACCTCCATCATTACAACATTTTTAACACCCAATCCTTTCGACGAATTGGCCAAGTATTTGAAAATGGAGTTCAAGGAGATCCACCGACGACTTTCACACATTCAGAATGACATCTCAGATTTGAAACGAGTTGTTGAACATCAAGGTAAGATGGCTGGAATGGCTGGCAAGCTCGAAGCGATCCGATATTCTCTTCGAAGGTACGACAGGATGGTGAAAAAACTTTCAGAAGACAAAGTGTGCGGGACGGACAGCCTCTTCAATCGGACCGAAGTAAGACATTTTATGGAACAGTATAAATGGGATAGAGTGGACGACAGTCTCCTAGATCTGTTTGGTGTAGAGTTCGGTGAAGTTCTGGAATCGTCATCGCTGCTAAAAGCGTTGATGCGAGCCTACTGCAATACTAACCAAGGCAAAGTTGAACGATTCATGGAAGGGGTCATAGACTACGCAGTTGCTGGTTCTCTGGCTCACTTTGCATACCAGAGTCTCGAGTGTCGCAAGGAGGGAGGACAGGACTGCGATGGCGATGAAGAGGAAAATGAAGAATGGAACCGTAAGCTCTACAGATTCTTGAAGAAAGCAAATGCCCTAAAAGAGGCTGTCAAAGATCCCGGCTATGGCTTCCAGCTGGATATCCAAGAAGACATAGATAAGTTGATTTGCGATGAGGTAGCTAACAATCCAGTCCAATTCAATCAGTTGTTTGATAAAGTGTTTAATTTTATCATTACGAAGATGAATGATAAAAACGATTGGCCCGAAGCTTGCATTTACAATCTCAATGATAAGGTAGTCATAGTTGAGTTGGCCGAATTGAAACACAACGCAACAACATACAATTCTAACATGAAGCCATGGTACTTAGATTTTTGGGGAACTGGGAATGCGTTGAGGAAATACAGATTTCAAGTTAAACAGGCAAATGACGAATTATATACTAAACAAACACTGACAGGAAAAGAGCGTTACCATTGTCTTCGTCCTTATACGATACAAACTGATTGGAGAATGCCTCATTGGGAAGAAGAGTGTAAAGTCACTTTTGATAAAAAACCAGCCTCACATGACTGGATAATCTCTATCCTGTTCAACCCCAATAGTTATAAGATCAAAGCTGAAGACAAACAGAATGACCAAGTGACTCCGACAGTTTTTGTGAAAAGGCTACCGTTGTATGTTTATTATACTACTGATGAAATTATACGTGAAAAGCTGAAACATAGGGCGTATCTTGAAATAACTAAAGCTACGTTTTTATGGCACGACTCAGCTGACGCTGCATTTATTGACCCTGAAGGTTTTGGATCATCGGATACCTATGAACCTGCAGATTAGACAACAAATAATAGTAGAATTTAAGCAATACACTAGTCATCACATCAAAACACAACAGAAGAAGTGATCAACCACGTGCAGTGTTTGAAAACTAATGTTTTCGTAAGCTAAAGTACTATTTCAGGCAGAGATCATAGACTTTATAGTTTCCAGTAACGTATCTTCTAGTTGAACTTCACTGAATTCAATTAAAAACTGAAACGGTAAACCTGTCAATCTTTTTCTTTTATGTGAGTGCTGAAATAAATATCAAAAATGAAGTTCGCCGGGGAAAACAACGATAAAAATTGTTGTTCAAACATTTTCCTTCGTCATATATTCTTTTTCAGGAGCCGCACCATTGGACTTTTTGAAGTGTCCTAGAAGATGGTTTGGGTATTTATTGATAAAGGCAAACAGAGAATATTTGCTTAATAAGGTCGGTACATACACTGCCTTGCGGTCTGGGCGGCAGGACTTACACCGACAACATTTACAGCTATTTTGATAAACGTTGTCGGTGTAAGCCCACCCGAATAGACCGCAGATGACTATGGGTACCGAGCTTATTTTAATAAGCTAAAAAAGCAAACATTCTCTGTTTACCTTTGACACTTTCGCGATTACTGTTCCTAATCCTGTGTGGTCTGGGCGCGTAGGCATGTCAGCGGCAATTGGCAACGTTTATTGAAATAACTGTATTGAAACAGTACACTTCGTAAAAAGCGTTTCTGTGGGGGTTTCGCAAAAAAGGGCCGAGAGCGATGAAAGGGGGAGAGGAAAAGGGAAACGCTGAAGACCTTGATTTACCACTGCATCGAAAACTACGCGGCCACCCTGAATTTTTCGCAAATTTTGCTAAAATCGCAAAAACTGCAGATTTAGTTAGGCTCCCGCCATCTCTT
>JBBMOI010000007.1:1107500-1122500 GCA_038088405.1 Porites divaricata | reverse complement strand
TTCACGAACCTTCGCGGGAGTACCCCCCCGGGGGTCTGGAACCCGGGCCACACCGGTGGGAGGCGAGTGTTCACACCACTGCACCAGCCTTGCTCTTAAGTAGCAAAGCTGATGTTGAAATGAGAGATCCAAGCTTTCGACCTTTTATACAAATAATATTGAGCTCGGTTTGATCGTGCTGGAAGGTACAAACTTCGTTCTATAATTCTGCAGATTTCCAGGCAAAACATATGGCGTTATTCGATTGACACCTACCACTCAAAAAGTCATTTTCCAGTGGTCAAAAGAGTGAGATGGGCGACAAATTTGATTCTGATTTTTTCATTAAAAAACAAAAATTGAACTCGCCATTAAAAAAGAAAGGTATAAATTGGTCAGCAGATAACTAGCAATTTAAATGAGCTCGATATTCTTTATTTTTGAACTACCTATAAAACACCCTGTTTGCCCAGATTTTGTATAAACTTGTTATTAAAGGCAGATCCAGGGGAGAGGCTCAGGAGGGCCGCCTTCCCCTTAAAAGGGAACTTAAGAACCACGACGACGGCTTTGTCGACGACGACTGGAAGTGAGTTACAGTGTACTGCGCAAGCGTGACTAGTAAATTTCGTCGTCGTGGTGTCGTCGACGACGCCAAACATACTAGAATCACGTCGTCCTGCAATCCACAAGCTTCGGCAGGTTTAAATCCACTGTTTTAAGCGATTTTTGAAGTCCTTTGCTTTCCTTTATTCTCGTAAATCCAGGTATCGTTCTTTTTTTCTCCTAACAAGCGATGTTGATTGAACATTCGACTAATGAATTGTTTTTACTTCGAAGAATGACAACAGCTGTGGAGGCCGAGCGAGCGAACTCGTAAGTGATAAATTTATTTGTACGTTTAGGTAAGGCAAATCAAATGTTTAATATAGAGGAAATAAACTTTATATGGAAAACAGCTATCACATCAGTATGTCTCTTTTTCCAAATCTAAACTCTGACAGATACTCGGACTCGGTCATCTCATTCAGTTGAAAGCTGAATAATCTTCGTGCGGAAAGCAGGTTTTTCCACTCGAAAAGGCCAGACAACACAAAAAATTCTTCATCGTCAATGAAATTAGACGTACGGCTTAAAAAATAAGATCTTGCGTTGTTTTAAAGGACGCCATGCAATGCGGAAAAGTTTGTTGCGAACGGACATTACAGTTTTACATTTGTGTTTACATTCAGTGTCGTCGTCGTCGACCTACCGACCGACTGAATCTTAAGTTTCCTTTTTCCCGCCGAAACTGACGTTCTCGTTCCAGTCTTTTCCCAGTCAACAGACGTCGTCGTCGTGAACTTCGTCGTGCTTTTTAAGTTCCCTATTTTCAGACCAAAGGGCCGAAAAAAATGTTTTTGGAGACCGGGACCCCGCTTAACTTAGGGTTTGGATGAGCCCCCTCTTATCCCAAGGTCTGGATCCGGCACTGAGGACTGCATACTCCCAAGAGCATTTGAAAACAATAACTTATGCAAAGTTTGGCGGTAAATAGAGTGTGTTCAAAAGGATTCGAAAATGGTCAGTGGAAGATGCATATAATTCTTTATCCCGGCCACGCCGACTCATAGATATGGGGCTATTGTACCTGTGCTCACGATGGCCTTTCGCACTTTCTCTAGAGTCGCCCACTGGAATATTAAAGATGGGAAGGAACAAAAAAGTGTTGTTAAGTGAAAAAAGGAATGGAAAAATTTTCAAAAAGGAGAATTATAGGAAAGAGCTAACGAACAAGCCAGTTTGAGAGGCTTAAGACAAGCTACCCTATAAACGAAAAATGTAGAGGAGGAGATTTAAACGCTTTGCGATTTTTTTTTTTTCATAGTTAGTTCATTTTTGTTGGCATTTTCAGTAATCTTCAATATCGTAATCCGGTAAATGCGGCTAATTTTCCGCTAAGCGCAACCTCGGATTTCTATAATTAAGGGTCAGTCAGTCACGAGATATGGAAATACCCCAAATGCTGTTTATACAATTTTGCATTATCCAGTTTTCACAACAGGAAAACTTAAAGACTGAAGCACTTAAAAAAAGTATTGTCACGAGATTGTGTTTCGCTATGAAAGGAGAGAAGGAAGGAGAGTACAAATTTACAACTTGAAAAATTTATGTCATCGTGTTTGTTAAATTGTTAAATTTTCCTTTCCTTTCTCTTTACTTCGCTCAGTTGAAAAACATTTCCTCGAGAGTCGCGAGTGCCCCTTTTGCAACAGAGCACCCGCTCATAACTCATGGAAAGAATTTGTGCCTGTCACCGGAGGCATAGCCATAATTTGACTATTTGCGGTTTTTAACAAGCAAGTCTGGCGATTTTTCTAAAGAGCGGGATTACACCAACAGTGATTAATTTATAACGCCTTGAAAATTCAACGCCATTTCAACGTATCAAAACCTTAGTTTCGAATGAAACAGTATCCTTAAAAAAAACGGATAAACAAAAATGAAAATGAAACGTTGTTACAGTGAAACAATAATGAGCGATAATTCTTTTTTTTTTTAAATTAAGCGCATGTTTTTACGAAAATGTCTCTATTTCCGTTGAGGTATCTATCTTCAGAAGCCACCAAGCGAGAAGGTGGAAACAGTATCGGTAGTGTAACAGCATTTAAAGCAGACGGCCTAATAGGACCCCAAATTTGGACTGTCGTTTCACCACCTGCAGTAGAATTATGAAATTATTTTCATTCAATAAACAGCGAAATTGCGCAACGATAAAAAAAATGGTGGCAATAAGGTAAGAACAACAACCACACATAACATTATGACTTCATTCTTCATGGAAGCAAAAGGGAAAATCATTTTTGTAAGCCTCATCTGCATCCACTGTTTTATTAGAAGGAGCTGAATGGGACTGAGCTAGCGCTGAATAAAAAACGTGCCATGGTACACGCTATTATTGCTGGCGAATTCGCTACAGTGCAAGAGAATATGCACGATAGAAAATTGGACGGTTGCTGGGAGAAGCATTTTTTTGCCCGCGCAAGACCATATCATGAAAAAGTACCTCCTTCTCGCAGAGTACAGGGAGTGTTGAGTGGCAGGCCGAAAAGCGCCCGCAAATGAGGCTAATGTTGCATAGTTGTTTGAAGTTGCGGTCTTCCAAGCGCTGTAATACTTCCTAAGGGCATTGCCATGTTCATTAGTCCCGGTAAGGCTGATTCAGCTGTTACACTGCAAGAACCGCCGTATTTTTGCGTTGGTCGAGAACACGAGCATTCGTCGATGTTTTCAGCTGTTTTTCATGGCTGCAACTGTTCAACTGGGTGCAACTGGATAAAGTGGTTACACGCATGTGCATTCCGTGCAGGTGTGTCACGTGTTCAGATCAAATACTTTATTTATATATTTACTAACTGGTTTATCTACGTAATTCAATTGACGCGTGCTTGCGCATTTAAGAATCAAATAGGACAATGAAATAAATAAAGAAAAGAAAAAGAAGACAAAGGAGAAAAAAGTAAGAGTCGCCACAACAGGATATTCGCGACTGGTTAACCAACCAGTAGTGTAGCAGCTGCTCGTAAGGTCTCTCCTAATTGGTCACTGCAAACAACCAGCGCGATCGACAGGGCTTAAGTTCAGTGCAACAACGAGTTTCGTATTTCCAGTGTACAGTTTGATTAAAGTATATGTTTCATTCGCAACTTTACGTATTGCATTTACTTTGAGACGTTTTTCTTACTAATATGTAGTGTCAGTAACTCTGAAGACTTGCACACAAGTTGACGTTTTTCGAGCGACCAAGTTTAACCAAAAGGAGCTTTAAGACATTTCTAGGCATTCTACTGATGAACCGTTATGACATTTAAATATTTCTGGCAACAAAAACTATTTGCAATCCCTCTCCCCTTCGAAATAAGATGTCTTGAGGTTTACGGAATAAAAACAGCTTATCTGAGGATGTATGACATTGGGTTCCTATAAAAACAAACTATTAGTATCACTCTTAGGTTAGTTTAAAACCTGCCTGTAGATATATATGTTGGTGGAGACTTCATGATATACTAGGCATCCATTCAAGGAAAGTATAATTATCTTTGTTTTGTTCTCTAGTTTTAGTCTACAACAGTTTATGGCAGCGAGGTGTTCAGTACCAAAAAAGGATGACTACTTTTTCCTGTCATTAAGAACTACAAGAAGTTTAGAGGGCAAATTTAACAAATATAGGGTATCGTTTTCCTTACTAGGATTTAAAGGGATTTTTAAAGATTTTTAAAACCCGCGAGTTTGTATACGATCAATGCTCTTGTCCTGAGCGCACGCACACAGTACCGTAAGACGTTCTAGTTCACAAAGACAAAGTGGTTCACAAAATATTTCAATACAAAATGCAAAGTCAGGTGACAACACAAGAAGAACCTCGATTCCAACTGACCACCGCAGGTGGAACTCATCTGTACATGAACGCAGGTTTTGAAGGCAATGAGTCCAGTTTAACTACGCAAAAACCTAAACGTAGGAGTGCGACCGCCGGGGCAGCTGATGGAGAAAATATTGTTGAGATTCGACAACTCGTCATGAATAGCGATGTTGTGAAGATGCAAGAAAATCCCCAATATGAGAAAACTCCTATTACTGAACGTGTGAGCAAGATGAAAGGAAACGGCAGCACTGATTGGTTAACCACAGTAAAGGCCTCATCAAAACCCAAATCAAAGAGCGAGACCACCGGCGGGAGAGCCGACAAAGAAAAGAGCCCCAGAGAACTGCCAGTGCAGAAAATTAGTCAGCTTTGCGATGGGAGCATCTATGAAGTTATAGCAAATAACAACAATGAAATGCCTATGAAACAAGCAGCAGGGGGAGACGAACAACCAGACAAAGCGTACGACACACTTAACGTCTTAGCACAGACAATGCAACAGCAAATGGATTTGTTTCGACGCACGATGTGTCAAGTGACTTTGCTACTGGTGATAATTCTTCTCACGGCGGCAGTGAGCCTGGCTTTAATAATTCAGGCAACGATGTCTGAGAAATGGTCGCATCAGACTCCCTCCCCTGCAGGTAGGGTGTCCCTCCCCTCCTCAGTAAGAAAAGGATAAGCGTTGAGGGGGAGGAGTGTTTTGATGAAATCAAGGAGCTTCGTTTCTTCGTGGCTTAATCTTGTGCAGATTATACAGATTAATTGCGGAAAGGTTGCGTCACAAAATGGGTAAAATTTTCCAAAAGATAAATCAACATCACCAAAATTACTATAAATTTTCCAAATCACAGTCTGGATAGGTCCATATTCTTTTTAAATTAAAAGAACTTGCCCCTATCTTTCATCCAACAAAGACAATCGGCGATGATGTTCGCACTCATGCTCTTATTATATCGATGTTTTTTTTTTTTGCTTTATTGCCCCGACAGAACCTCTTCCACTAATCCCAATTTACGACACCTTTCTTGATGTGGTATTGATACATTTGAGAGAAATTGATGTTGTTCAGTCTTGGGGCTTAAAGAGTTGACGTGGGACGTCAGATTAAAGAGTTTGACTGGGCTGAACTTCAGAAGTTAGCAGTTACGTTCCATGTCGAGTTGCTGAGTAAGGATATAACCTTAAATGTTCCGTAAGTGCCCACGCACAAGTCGGAATTACGACACTGGTTTTGCACACTTGGGTCCAATCCTAAGTTATAACCACTCATCAAAGCCGAATAAGAACTTTGAAATTCTGCCCAAGCATGCACCCTTCCTCATCATTCTGTTACCCTGGGGGCCAGAGGGTTTTTTTCCTGTTGTTAGTATAGGTAATAGCATGATTAGTAATGATATTTGGTATAAATACCACGAGTGATATTTCAAAATTGTTATACGTAATTTCACGTGCCGTTAGGCGAGTGAAATTTGAGACAACTTTGAAACATCACGAGTGGTATTTATGCCAAACATCACGTACAAATCATGCTATTATTTGTTTATACTACTACCCTCAAAAGGTTTGTAATTTTCACATGTAGGTGTTTCAAATTAAGTTGAAATACCACTGCTCTAAGCCAATCAAATTGCAGTAATATCTCATGTAGTAGTATAAGAGGCGAAAATTGAGTGGCGAAGCCGCGATCGTGACGAGCGGTTCTTTTTTTCCCGCTTGTCCCGATCGCGGCGAAGCCGCTCAATTTTCGCCGCAAACAACAGGATAGACTTGCTCACAAGTCGAGCTTTTGAGCGCGTAGCGCGACAGTGAGCGCGGAGCGTGAGCGAGCGAGCGAAAGCTCGTGCCGGGTCCTACCACACCAGACCAAAAAACCAAGCGAACGACTTTGAGAAAGTCTAACAACAGGAAAAAAACCGTCTGCACCCACGACCCAGGGTACACATCTGTTACAAATTGTCGAAATGCTAACTGTGGCCCTATCAATAACAACAGAAAAAAATTATAATAAGCTTCTGCTTCCTCTTCATGTATTCGGCTCCTTTGAGCTCGGGTCTTACGCAAAAAATCCACAGGTGAAAAAAAAAAAGTTAAAACGCTTAAGACTTATGATCAGTTGTATTTAAAAAACGTAACTCATCAAAGTGTAGTTTATGTATCTAAATACAAAAGGATTACCAACTCAGTTTGAGTGGCTAAATTCTGTGTACCGTAGAATTCCAAGAGTAACGTTTATTTTTTTTTTTTTTCGCTTTATTCAAATCCCGGAAGAATTTACCTAGTCGATAAATAGTAACCGTTAAGCAAACTAAAGTGCCATCTTAAAAGTGACCTTATAAGTGGGCTGTAGCTACTTAGCAGTTCATTCAGAACTGTCAAAGAATATTGCAAACAATGCCATGTTTTACTGGTGTATTTTTACAAACATTGCATCTAAGCTCGTGAGGGCTAGAAAAAGCTTTATTCTTTTGCGATCTTTGAAACCTTGAAAATGTCTAAAGAAGGAAAGAAAAAGGTTGAGCAGCATCAGAAAGCACCAGAGGAAAGTATTGATTAGGTGCTTTTGTTTGAATAGTCACATGGCAAAATTTCTCAGTCGGCAAAGTCAAAAGATATTCCTTCCATGAACAGCCATGTGCAGCACAAGTAAAGAGTATAGTTTGGTTGTCACATGAGCGTACATACCTTCTTGTTAACGACAGCGAGGGGAGGGAAGGGGGAATGGGTAAATCCATTGTCTGTTAGGTATTGTTTTTGGGAGGACATTTTTTAGTGTCTTTTCAGTCAACTTTTTGTATTACTTCATTTGAAGATTGCACCATCCGCAACGCCAAGAACCTGAAAACCTGAAAACCGACCGGGGAAGCAAAGGTGCTGCAGTGGTGAGAACACTCACCTCCCACAAATGTGGTCCGGGTTCAAATTCCAGATTTAAGTGTCTTACTTCCAATCAATTTAAAAAAGAACTAACGTCGCGTTTCATTGGTCTCTATTAATCTTTACTGATATTTTGATGGTATATGTTTATTTATTTTGTTTTGTTCTGTATATTTACTTTTGTACCAAATTTATGATACCTGTGTCCCAATGTATTTGTTGTGCCTCTTTCCTGACTTTCACATTTTTAAATATCATAATTACGGTCATCCAACTAGTTATAATTAGCTTTTTAGTTTTGTTGGGTCTCCCACTATTGTATGTAGTGTTTATTTATTTATAACTATATTTTTGTAAATTCTTTTAGTTGTCTATTTAAGTAGAAATAACTGTTGTTGTTGTTGTTGATGCCATATGTGGGTTACAGTTCGTCGTAGGTACTCTCCCTTGGTGTTCCGAGAGCTTTTTCTCTTAGGTACTCTGGTTTAAACGAGTTCTTAAGACCTCCCAGGTGCTTAACGGGTAAACAAATTTCAATTTACAGCTTTAATCAACCAGTGTAATGTCTAACAAACGTATTAACACAATCCACCATGTGGAAATGAGAAGACAAAAAACGTCAAAAAACAAACGTCAAAACACAAAAACAAAAGATTGAAAATGAATCAGTAAGTTTTCTTGTTGCCTTAAATGTTTATTGTTTTGAATGAACGAAAAGGAGTTAATTGGGCGGCTGCGCTTTTAGGCTTGGATAGATGTAAACATTAGTTACAGGCTGGTACATAGAATTGGAAAAATTAAAAGAGCATACGAAAATCTTAACGAGGAGAAGTGCAATTTTTTTCCCATTTCTTCCAGCACCTTCAGATGGAGGATTGACCAGGTGCCTGGAAACAGTGTACATCCACAAGATAAAGGAACTGAAACACTCGCTAAACATCACTCGTCGTCAACTTGACGACGTCAGAAGTGAAGTCGCGAGGCAGAAAAGTACAATAGCTGAGGTAACGGCACACGTATACCGTAAATCCCCATTAAGCCCCATCATTTTTTGCTAAATTAAACAAACTTTCCCTCTCAAATGAGCCCCTCCCCCCCTCTCAAATGTGTTTGAAAGGAACATGTTCCCCCCGGGAGGGCTTAAGAGAGGATTTACGATATACTGACAAAAAGGTTTGGCAGTTCCAGAGCGGCACCTTAGTGATCGGCAGGCAGCTCATTCAGGGTGAAATAGGTAAAACCGACTTTAAATTAGTGAGGATAAACTAAAACATCATAACTTATTAAAACGCCAGAATAGCTATAGAAGAAAACGAACAGCAATCAACGGAATTGACATCATATTTTGTGTACTCCACGTTGTTTTAAAATTTCAGTCCATTTTCAAAGATCTTGTTTATTGTTTTCAATGACCGTTGTAAACTATAGAAATGTTCACAAGTATATATTTGACTTCTTCAGTTAGAAAATTCTAAAACTCTGAACATATCCGTAAGTCAGGATATCCAACGCAGTGTTCTCACTCGCTCAACATATGTGCATCGCAGGGATTCAATTGCAGCCGATGTATGGGACCACCCGGGCCTCCTGGCCAACAGGGACCTACAGGACCTCCGGGAGCTGATGGACTGCAGGGTCGTCAAGGACCAAGGGGATCAATGGGCTTCAATGGGTCTCGAGGCTACCCAGGGGCCCCTGGTCCAAAAGGACCGATGGGCCCACCTGGATGCAATGGGTCAGAGCTCGCACTACAGGGCCCTCCTGGTACGCCAGGAAATCCTGGTGCCGGGAATCTAACTCTTTGTCAGTACAAGTTCAAAAAGGAAACTGCACAAACAGCAGGAGACTCGGCAGATTCGGTGGTTCAGCTCCGAGAAGATGAACATCCGGTACGTAATTCATCAGTTATCCTTTCATTGGAATTATTTTAAGGCTATCCAGGAATTTGATTGAGTCCAGGTAACTAATTAAATAAGTTCGAAGGGAATAAGTACAGTTAAGAGAAACCATTAATCGGAATGCATAGGTAAAGATCAAAGGATATAACGACCCTATTGGTGAAGTAATTAGAACACGTCATTGCCCATGTGTAGCATAAACTTCACAACATGCATCCAAAATTCAAAAACAAAGAGAGACAAAGATCTCTGTTATATTAGACAATTTTCGCTAAAGATTTCGGGCTTGACCGTGCACAACGAATAACATTCAAGCCACCTAGGAACTGCATACCACTAGAAACGCTTGCCAAATTATTCAAATTATTCGAAGTTTGTGCACATAAAACAGAACACTACGCCTCAGTCTCAGTTAACAAACCTCTCCCTTCACGTTCATCAGTTTTCGATTGTAACCAGATGTATGCTCTAACAGCGGATGCATCATATTTTCTTAGGGATGGAAAATTATTGCGGCCATGTGTTCAACAGAGAGAGGGGCAGAGTACGTTTTTGAGGATGGATTGCTTGTACCGAACACAACCGTACTTATATACAGCTGCCATTGTAAAGGGAAAGCGAGACTCTTTGTTACTGGTCCAAACAATATGGTGTGCGTTATTCACTACTGGATGTGCCCCATTGTAAGCTGAGCCAACGGAGGCAATTTTTAGAGCAAGTTTCTGCTAATATAACTTTGTTAAACTCAAACTCCCTTTGCCAAACCCCTAACGTATGGCGTCAAAATAAAGGGTTTGACAGACGTCACACGTTAGAGGTTACGTCTGACGTAAAGATTTATCAACAAAGCTTTATTTGCATGGCTATAGAACATTTTTACATGATGACACGTCAGCCATATTAGTGTCCGAAAACAATGAAACGGTGTCCAAAACCAGTCCTGTGGGAGTTAAAACCTTCTTCTTATGTAAAAACTTTCCCTTGTTCCAATAAATTTCCACAGCTCTTGGCCACGTTTGTGAAAGCGCTCTATAGAGTGTTTTCACTCACGTGGCCAGCATCTATGCAAATTTATTAGAACAAAAGAAAGCATTTGCATAAGAAAAGAGTACAACTCCCAGAGGATTGGCTTGGGACACCAACATGGCCGCCGTTTCATTGTTTTGGGACACCAATATGGCCGCCGTGACGTCATGTGAAAACACTCTATAGAGCGTTTTCACATGACGTCACGGCGGCCATATTGGTGTTCCAAAACAATGAGACTGCAGCCATGTTGGTGGGAAGACCTTAGATAACAACGACCTAAACCAGATTGGACACCTTATGAATTTTACACAACGCATATTTCCGTAATGGAACGAATGAGGCTATAATAGCTGAAGAAACCAAAACTACAGAGCTCCAGTTATGGAGAGAACACAGTAGAGAGTTAAGCACTGATCTACAGTGATTGGGTTAAGCACTGAACTGAAAACGGTTAGCTTTCGAATATTGTAATGGGGTACGGCATATATAAGAACATGACTGTATATTTTAAAAATTACTGGATTTGGCAGCTAGTCCTCGATGGTGTAGTGGATATGGATGTAGGCTATAAAGCAAGTGACCCGGGTTCAAAGCATCACAGTGGAGTTTTTCTATTTTACTTTTATATTACACAGTAAAGTTGGACTTAAGTTGTTCTTCATGTAATTTTACTGAAAGAAACAATCTGGTTTAGGTCGTTGTTATCTGTCTTCCATGTTGGTGTTCCAGGCCAGTCCTGTCGGAGTTGAATAGCGTAGCGCGCGAATGACGCCAAAGTGGGTAATTTGCAATGTTTGTCTGAGTTTTGTCATTTTTCTCATTTTAATGACAAAAGACAGACAAGCATGACATTTTAATGATTCTTTTCTTATGTAAACAATTTCGTTTGTTCTCATAAATTTACATGGATGCTGGCCACCTGAGCGAAAAACAGTGTTGCAGTATTGCAAAAACCAATCTGAATCTTGATTCGCTAATTTGTTGCACGAAATAGACTTAAAAAAGAGAGAGACATAGCGAGAGAAGAAGAATACAAAATAAAATTAATCATTGTCTATTTCGACTATTAATGCACTAGGAGTGATTATTCCAAATACAACTTTGTTTTTGTCAATTCCAACAATGATAAAATGAATGAAATTAGTTTAATGGCTATAAAATAGTCGGGAGAATTCATTAGATGTGACAATAAAGTTTCCTGTGACCTTGGTCGTAGAAAAGGGAATGTAGGTTTCAACTTTGTAAAAAAAACATACTTCTGATAGATGAATAGCGTTGGCAATTTAGTAAAGAGTGAGTTTTATCTTCAATTTTGTTACAGTTGAAAAGACTGCATAGCTTTTCATCACAGGGTATATCGTTGTATCTTCCTGTTTCAACCCTAAGTATGTAACTGTATATTTTTAGCTTCACAAACGCTTGAGGGGCTCTTTCGTGTGAGATCTATAAGGTGAGCAGGGGAAATATAATTCTTTATAATTGTAAAATAAATGTCAAGGCTTTGTGAGTGTTGAACGGTTTGTTCTTCCAATAAGAGATAAACGTTTCTTCTAGATTGTTGCGAAGTGCAACCGTCTGAACAAAGTAGTGCAGAAAGATGCTTTCTTCTTTTTTCCCCTTAACACAAATGTAAGACTGGCGAAAATAACCATTTTACGTCGAAAATAATTCTTTTCTTTTTGTCTGGGGCACTCGATACAACTGAGGCCGGGTTATGATAGTCCTTGAACTGAAATTTCCATTCCCATGATTTTACCATCAAAGGAAAGTTTGACGGTAGACCAACAATAGCCTAAGGTGGCTGACTCCAAGGGCGCACAATCTTGTCTTTGGATTCGCTTAATTCCAGAGTGGCCAAAGTGGCCGATTGAGATTGTCCGCTCTCTCCCCGCAAAGCCTTTTGGCCATAAAACAAATCCCTCTTTGACCAAACTTGTTCGGTTAATTAACCAGCTTGACCTCAAGCTCGGTACCAGACCCTCTGCGGCTGCAGCCAAATATGCAGCAAGAATAAGCAACTCAAGAGAGGTCTCAAAATAAAGTGGCCAGGGAAAGTGAAAATCAGCCCGACGAGGAAGTGAAAACAGTGAACATCGAAATGCAATCCATAGAGAAAGACAATGACAAGTGAATTATTCACCACGTTGGGGAGGGCAATAAAGGAGGCGTTATGGCATTCAAGAACCACGGCACGAAACGTGTAATATGAAAGCGTTGCAGGAAGCAGTGCCCTCCTTGTATTGACAGCCGAAAAACAACTTCTTTCACTCAGTCATAAGATGTATCTCACGATCTTGTTGCTGACAATTGTATTTTTAATCGTTGCAGTGAGCCTGGTTTTGGCCGTAAAAGCGTTAACTGTGAAAGTATCGATTGTGGGCAGAAGCGTATGCTCCTACTGTGAGTAAACTCACCTCCGAGCCAGGTATGTAAAAACGTAAAAACAACAATAAATCGACGTTCAGTTTGTTTGAAATGGGCTATATATTGGAAACATAACTTCCGCACAAATTAACAGCCACTTATCGGTTCATCGTTGCCAAGCTGCTTAGTCTGCATAAATCGTTATGATGACGAATTACAAATCCCTCTAAGGAACATTCTCTGTCTTCAACGAAATTCTGGCTAATTCCAAGTTCTGTAAACAAAGTAAATCAAATAACAGATAACAGATCGAAACATGCGTTGTTTCCCAGAGAATAAAATAACAAATTTAAGCTACTTTGTCCTCAACTTTTAAGAAGCAATGCCATTTATGGCCGGTTTGCAGGTGACGTCACGGCGCCCATGTTGATTATCAGGAACAAAAGTGTTTCCCTCCTCTGGGAACTAAATTCCATCTTTATGTAAATTCTTCAAAACAAATTGTTTATTGTACTGGCCACCTCCATGGCCGCCTTGTCACGTGGCTGCAAACCGCAAATTACTTTAAAGGGTGTACTCTGGAATACCAGCTACATATGGGTATATGACGCTGTTAAGAGTATGGTATAGAACAGGATAACATCAACGTATTGTAAACACCAACAGATGTTTGTCCCAAACGCGTTTATTAACAGCGGCTAACAAGCTTGTGTTTTCGTACCTGGAGCAATTACTATCCACTTCGAGAGAGTGGGATCATCGCATTCCTGGCCAGCTGTTGTGTGCTGATGATCCTCTGAAGGGCTCTGTTTGAAGATGATCATATGCCCGATAGAGCCAAACAAGTTTGTTGAACACGCGTGGCTTAGTAGATCTGGATAACAAACCCTTAAGCGATTCACCGTCACGCAAGCACCTCCGTTATCTGAAATTCAACATGTGCAGGAACTAAACTAAGGGCCTGTTTACATGGCGGTGGGGGACCCAAGTAGGTGAGGTAACCCGCTTAGGTGGGATAACCCGCCTGTCCATATAATCTCTCATTTTAATTTGATCACGTTTACATATAGGTGGGGTGAGCTGCCACATGTCACCTCACCTACCTGGGGTCCCCCACCTCCATGGAAACAGGCCCTAACTCACCAAAGACAACAACAATATAAAATTCTCACGCCCACAGGCCATTATAAACGCACGATGTGTAATTCTCACTAATCCTATGCTGCGAGCCATGCTACGACCTCTTCAGCACTGAGTAGTTTCAAACGGTGCTGCTTGTTTAGTATGTAGCTCTAACTTTTCAGTCTGTGGGCGAAATGCAAAGTTGTTGCTGGGATTGGGCTGCACGAGTCACAGGAGAGAGGGACTAAAACGGCTGCGTACGACGGCCAGTTAGTACCAACAAAACGTTACAAATTTAACTCACTGTTGTGGGTTTTAGACTTTCATTTGGGTTAGGCTTAACGGGTCTCTGAGAATTTTCAAGAATTTTCATTAACTCTAACTCGTGCTCTCATGGAACATTTGATAAAATTGTCTCTTAACCATGTATCAACGTTCACCATCTTTCGAGAATACGCGTCCTGCTGACGTACCTGGCTGAAAGCAAATTCGTATTATTTTTCCACAGCCTGTCTTGTTCAGTCTAATGATGTTAAATTGCAGTTCAAACGGATTTCCGGATATGATACATCTAACAGAAAAGGAAGTAAACAGTAAATTATGATAAGGAAATAATCAGAAAAATCTACTCTATCTGCACCATCTTCCTTTACCCAGACTACTAAATCAGATTAAACTTACTCGCATTCTGGTTTAGCCTGAGAAAACAGCGACATCTGATGACGCTACCAGCGGTTTCCCCAAGAAATGACGTCTTAGGACGAGACCAGATCTGGCTAGTGCTTTCGATTGGTCGTGCCGTGTGGGAAAGCTTATTCATCCAAGCAGAAGCACTACCCAAACAAGTCAACAGTATGAAACGTCGCAGCTAAGCAAATTTTTAAAGCGTCTAGACGTCTGCGAAGTCCGTTAATGTAAATACGGCCAACGTAGCAGAAACTAGTAGTGCTGTCCTCACTTACCTCTGGGACTCACTTTCACTATCACAGAGAACTTCATCTTTAAAACACAGCATTTTCATGGTCTCTAAACACCAAATTCTAATCCCACCATCGTTTGTGAGAAGCGCCATGTATTTATCTGAGCAGAACGAAGAAAACATCAAGGTCATTGAAGCGTTCGTAGCTGGAAGCAATTGCTGTAAGCGATAAAAATTGCGGGAAAACATGTGCTGGCAAGTCACGAGTGGTATTAGACTTACTTCTGACTGCATGGTAGAGAAACGGGTGCAAGATATTTCAGCCAATCACAAGGCGTCACAATACAGGGCAAAGTAATCACACATTTACTCTCGCCACCTCATTTTAAACGTTCAAGATATGAAGA
>JBBMOI010000007.1:1072500-1102500 GCA_038088405.1 Porites divaricata | reverse complement strand
TGAAACAGCTCGACTCCGTTTGGCCCTGCCACAGCTAGACTGTACAACTGCAAAATAGATATCCTATACCTTAGGGCCTCTTTACATAGAAGTGGAGGGGGCGTGGACCCCAGGAGATAGGTGTGGCAACATGTGGTGGGTCACTCCACCTATCATGTAAACAAGGTCAAATTAAAATGAGAGATTACATGGACAGGCGGGTTACCCCATGCACTTAAGCGGGTTACTTCACCTACCTGGGGTCCCCCACCTCCATGTAAACACCCCCTTAGTCCGCGCTCACGGTAAGTATATAATAAGCGTGGTTATTTCACGGATTCTGCGGGTAGCCGCCATCGTGAAAAAGGGCAAGACAACACCAGTAATGAGTAGATATTATCAACCAAACCATCTGTTAAGAGATCTATTTTTGCTTCTGATAAAAATACTTCATAGTTTGTTTCATCCATTCCAGCCACTGTTTCTTTCGCCAGTCGTCCATAGGCTAAAAAAACCTGTCAAACCCGGATTATACAGTGCAATACAGAATTTTACTGTGTAACAGATGGCATGTTTTCGCGGGCACTCCCTCTATTTAAGTTAACAATAGCCCTGCAATGGGGCTCTCAAATAAGTCTAATGGCCTAGTGGGGCATGATCAACCAGAAAAGCTGTTTGTACATATCTGACCAAATGCCGGGTTTGCCGTTATGTGGAAAGCGTACTGTTTAGAATAGAGAAGTTACCTTGTTGACGGAGGAGGAGTTCTGATGCATTATTAAGGAAATATCTTTCGGCGTGTAGTACAACGGAATGACGCGAAGGCTGGATAAGTCCTTCAAAACCTAAAAACAAGGCAAAAAGAATAAAACTTAGAGTTACAAGCGGCAGCACATGTTCTGCGCTGCCCCAGCCTGCTTTACGGTGGGCAATATATGTCATATCTGTCATTAAAGATGTGAATATTGTTCATCGTGGTGTCAGATAGGAATGAACGTTCATTCGTTTGTCTCACGATAGAATCGCTTTGAGATATTGATCGCGACGTTTCGACTGCAATACTGCTAGTCTTCATCAGGCGATGAGGTCGATTGTTTACGTGTAGCTATTTATGCACGTTGGTTCGCTGTGATTGGTGTATTTCGATCCTTATTATTCCGACTAGCAGATGATGTTCCCTCAGGGGCCCGCTTTGTAGTTGAACGGCCGGGACGAATACAACCCATAAGACTTTGTAATCCATGCGTAACGAGCGTGCGTGGCCGCAACAATGTTGGAAGAGCTTTGCAAACGGATCTAACATTGTTGTGCTACGCTTCGGCGATCACGGAACAAAAGAAATGATGGGAGTTGTTGGCTAAAAAGTTTGACCGGTTTCAAACTTTGCGCAACAACATGCAACAGGGTGTGCAAACGGACGCAACATGTAACATCCAACAATGTTGGGAGTTGTTGGCCAACAAAGTTGCGTATCTTTGTAATGTAGCGTTTAATGAAATAAAATAACACTGCCAAAAGGTATCTGTTCGAAATGTTGTGGTTTAAGACCCTTTAAATATCTAAATGACGCATTCCCCTACCCTATGATATACTTTAACCAGTGAAATTCCTACCATTTCTCAAGCCTGACAAAGGTATCTCTCTACTGTATTTGCAACAGTCATGCAAATAAAGCCTCAAAGGCCTGTTGTTGTTGTTGTTGTCGCCCGTACAATAGCCCAGCGCTCTGTCCTCACAAACACGTTTTCATTGGTATGCGTTTTCGTTGTCATCGAAAACGCACCGATCGATTGGCGTCCACACTACCGTTTAGATGGTTTTCGACACTAAAACGTTCGAAAATGACAGGGTTGCACGTTGTGACGTAAGTTGGACTCTATGCACATGCTACAAACCACACGCGCCAGCGATATTTTTGGTCATCGTTTCCATTTTGATGTGTTTTCCACCGTCGACACAAATACGATATGTACGCCCTTTCGTTTTGATCTCGACTTACAAGAGCGTTTTCAAATCGATGCGTTTTTGATAAAATCGCTAAGCGATTTAGCGAGGACGGAAAGCCTAAACGCATCGAAATGTCTGCGAAAACGCAAACCGTAAACGAAATGTAAACGAAAACGCATTAGTGTGGACGGACCTAAATGGCAGTCTTCGCGCATTTCATTTCAACACGGCGGGTAGGACCGAGTTACGAACATTTTCAGTATATATAAATTATAACCAATCAAAGCGTTCAATCGCCTAGTTTCTTTTGTTTAATTATAGCAGTACCTACAACCCCCTCCCCCCGGGTCCCCCCGCCCCCTCCTCTCCTCGAAAATCTTGCATAACTTTGTATTTGCTTTCCCTTGAGACGACTGTAATACCCAGGAGAAGTTGGGAAAAATCGCTTTGCAAAATTTGGGGGGTTATCAAGATGCACTTTGAAGCTGTTACATTGTTTATTGCTGGTTTTTAGTGTCACGCCATTCAAAACTAGATCAAAATAAAATCAAAACCGTTCAATAGATAAAGTCCAGAATCTGTGAAATGAAAGGAGGTACATGTACGAAGACCCTCGCTAAGATTCAGGTCAGAGGAATATTTCGTATACGAGATATCCAAAGAAATGTTTTACCCAAACTTATTGAGATTTGTATGGAGACGCCATGCTGGTGCTCACCCGGATGAGCTCCAACATGGAGGACGAAAACCAACAGAAACATCTGTTACCAAGTTTTGCTACAAAAGCGTGAATTTATTCTTCGAGAAACTCATAATCATTAAAGTAATACTTTTCCTAATACATGATCTGTTTAAATAGCAAAATTTGCTGAAATAAGTCATTTTTTTAACCTACATGACAGCTCTCTTGGCCGTCATGTAAATGCCGCGTCACGCAAAAGCTTAGAAATTCAAGCGTACTCACAAAACCAAAAACCCTTTTGAAGCGAAAATTTGTATGAAAATTACTTTTCAGCTGCTCTAATGCATCGTGAAAGTAAAATGTCGGTAGGATCGACAGTTTTTTAGTTTGAATTTTAGTGACGTCATGTGAAAACCAACAATTTCTTTGTTTTTTTTTTTTACTGAAAGCATTAGGAATTCCGGTGTTTAATTTGTGCGTCAACTGACTTGTCAGTGTCTACGATTTTGACTACAAGACGAGCAAAGTCATGGAGAAGCTGTGGATGCTTATTACGCTTCTCTCCCTAACTTGCTATGTTGCTGCTGAAAAACCTGCCACTAGACCTCTTAACATTGGTCATCGAGGGAGTTCTGGTCGGCTGCCTGAGCACACCCTGGAGGCCTACAGGTGAGACTGACAACAAACTCGTCGGTAATATGACTAAAACAGCTGCAGGATATTTTAAAATCATGCAACGTCAGCTTTACTTCCTTACACGTTCTGTTTTGGCAGTTCACTGTGAGAGACACGGAGAGAAAAAATGTCGTGATTTCTACTTAAATCATCGAGGCAAAACACAATCTGTACGTTCGCAGATCGAGATTTTAGGATAAGGTTTTTATGGTTGGAAGTACAGTAACAACTGAACAACCTTGACGACCGGCTGATAGCTCAAAAAGCAAAGAACTTTGGAATTGCAAATTCACCCCTTAGTAGCTACATTCTATTGAAAAATCGAGTGCTTAAAGATCGCCAGGTTAACTTTAGCAGTTGCTAAAACGAAAGATTTGATTAGCATGCGTTTGATTATATTATGCAATGGCTGTTATTGGCGTTTTCCTCAATATTGTGGTGTACTTTGATCGATCAATGACGCGAATAATTTGTAAAATACCCGATGCATTTAAAAAATAACATTCTAGGTCCTTGAAAAATTGTAAGGCAATAAAATTATGACTCCAATGCGCTGGTTTTTGTTTCGCAAATGCTGTGTTTACAGGTGAGTGAGTGAACAATAGTAACTAACAATACATTTGAAATATTCTGGAATATTTTAAAACTATTGTTCTTCGTGTAAATATAAAACTTGTTTGTAGAAGTGTTGAGAATGAGTAACAACCCAACTCCTTCGAAAGTGATCTACTGTATTTCCATAAGGACCATGCCAGTTGATTACCTCGGAACATATCGCGCGACCATGTTAACCCAAAACACATCATGAACATTCGTTCTTTGTTTCTGTTCGTGATTATAACCGACAGTGTTGATTGATTTGATACAGCGTTCATTTTCCTATAATAACATAATGATCTATTTTTTAAAATTTAGAAGAGTAAACCAATTTATCTTTAATCACATAGTTATAATATAACAAAGAGTTAATTCTATGATAACCCTGAGTAACGCAACAACAAGGCAAAAAAACAAAAACAAAACAGTATCACACATTTCAATATTTTCAGAAAACTATGGACAGGAGGTGTCTCCTGGAATAAGGGGTCCCAAAGAAGAGGTTTCACTTTATTACATCTGCATAATGTACAAAGTGTACCGTTATTATGTCACGTGATTTAAGTTGACCAATCGTGTTAAGCCCTGACCTCGTGTTTTCACAGAGACTCGTAGTTGTTCAAAGCCGAGAGTCTTTTAGTTGTAAAAAAATTCAAGATTCCAGCTACCTTTGTGATAGTTTTTCTTATTTAATCGGAATCGTAACACAAAGGATATTAAATGCCTCGGCCCTTAGGATGGGGAGCAGGGCATTATATGATTTATTATAATAACATAACTAAGATAGTACGTGCATTCTGATTGGTTAAAAACCTATGGTTTATTGTGCCAGTAAACTCATATTTTACAAAAGCAATAGACCACAATTTCTATGGGTTTTCGGCTCATGATTTACAAGCTTTTCGAGTGTTCTCCCAACATCCTGCGTGGGTTATCACACCAGTAAACCCATAGAAAGTGGGGTCTATTGCTTAAATGAACCATTCCATTATTTTACAACCAGCAGGCCACTGAATTGAACAATAGGTTATTATATTTTACAATAATGACCTGTTGTTGCACCTCAGTGACCTACTAATTCAATTTATTAAAATAATAACCTGTTCAAAACCCACGTAAAGTTACTTTAAATTAAGCTAATGTATGTGGGAACATCTTTCTAAACGTTTTCTGCTTTTACATTTTTTTCCCTGAAGGTTAGCCATCAAGGAGGGGGCCGACTTCATTGAATGTGACGTTTCCATCACCAAGGACCTAAAACTTGTTTGTCGCCACGAGAGCTGGTTGAATATATCGACGAATATATGGCAAAATCAAACCCTCAGATCAAGAGTGACTACTTATAATATACCAGCATCTGGTGACATCCCAAACAAGACTGTCACAGATATATTTACAGTTGATCTCACCCTGGAAGAGCTTAAGACAATCCGTGTTAGACAAAAGTACTCTTTCAGAGATCATAGTTTTGATGACATGTACCAGATACCTACGCTTGAAGAATACATTCAGGTTGCCAAATCTGCAGACAGAAAGGTTGGAATTTACCCTGAGCTCAAAAGTCCAGAGTGGGTCAATTCTTTGGATATTCTCCGCAACGCTAACACCACCTTTGAAGATCTCATTGTTGAGGTACTTCATAATAATGGCTATCGTGAGAAAGATGCCCTGTGTTTTGTCCAGTCATTCAGTGAAGAAAGCATCAGGTCTTTGTCTACTAAAACAAGGTTACCTTTGGTGATGTTATTTGATTACAGACCACAAAATGAGCAGGCTAGAATGGAAAGTCTTTCAAGGATTTGTTCTGGTATTGGTGTGTGGAAGACGAATATCATTCCGGTTGATCAAAACAACAATCTACAAAGTACCACGGAGTTTGTCACTCATGCACACAACAACAATTTGAAGGTCCACGCATATACATTCAGAAATGAAAACAGGTATTTAGCCTGGAATTACAGTCAGGATCCTTACAATGAATACCAAACCTTCTTGAATACCCAGATTGATGGCTATTTCACTGATTTTCCAGGAAGCCTCAAGAGGTTCCTGGATATGACATACACTGAACCTGCTTCTAAGCCTTGCGTTAGTGGAGTTCCTAGTACCCACAGCTCTGGTGGATTTTATAAGCTTATCTTCTTAATTGCTGCCTTTTTGTTGTGTGTCATGTCCTTTGCATAGCCTACACTATAGGTCTAGTTAACCAGTCTTAGTGTCCAGAGTTCAGGTCTTAAATGTTTTTTTTATGTCTTTTCATCTCCTTGGAGGTGAAAAGTAAATGGTCACTTTCAACCTAGCCAAACAGCATATGCAAAAAGCACTATTCACTTTGTGGTATATAATTATAGTCAAATTAGTAAAACTGTGAAAAGAAGTGAAGAAATGATCGTTGCAGTGAATGCAATTTACGTTGGGAACAAGTCAATTGAGCAAGTCAATTGCGGTTTCATATGTTCCAGTGAAAGAAATGAGTGTTTATGATATATGAAATAAATCATATTGAGGTGCGGAAATGAAATGAAATGAAGAATAATGTGACTGTTGCATTATGCTTTTCTCTGACTTTGCATTTTTTTTTTTTACAATTGACAAATAAAAGTTTCTGCACAAAATAGTTACCGTACATAATTTGTAGATTTGTAAATGTTTTCTTGAAATACATATTAATGTTCTTGCTATATTACATTGCATTTAATGCAATCTGGCAGGACAACTTCTTAACTTTAACTGTTTACGGTCAAACAGGCAAACAAAGGAAACTGTGAACACCATAAATATTTCTTGAATGTTATCGTTTTACAAGAAAAAAGCCAATCGGGTGTCTGAAACAAACCACAAACAAGAACATAAATTAGTTTGTGGTTTTGTAACTAGTTCACATGTCCTGATCTTTACTGCAATTGGTCAGAACAAAATAAACATTCCTAAAATATTTCAGGTGTTCGCAGTTTTGCCAGATTGACTGTAATTGCATTCAGTGGAGTGCAAAAAATCACACACAAAAGTAGTAGAATTATTCTACAGTACATCATCTTTTTAACTCCATAAAACAGCAAGAACTACATTAAGATAGTGTAAGTGCAACTAAATACACTGTATCTAATAGGCACATTAAAATTATGCAAATTTAGCCACTAAAAAATCTACATTCTTGCCACAAGGGCAACTGTTTTACCAGCTTTAAATGACAAGCTTGTCAAAATAGCTTAGATGAGTTATGTTTGTTTTTAGAAGATTTGAAACTAGGAACTTAGTACTTACATGTAGGAAAGCAGTTTGTATGCGTGTTTACAGTAACAGGGCTGTCACTAGCTAAAAGGCAGGAGCCAGGGATTTTTCCTGGCTACCATGAGCATCGGCCCTGGCTACTCTTATAGGAAGCAAAAAGAAAATAGAATCAAAATGTACAGTTCCTCTCCTACTAAATGCGATGTACCCGGTAACTTAAAATTTCAGCTACAGCTCTGTAGTAAAAAGAAGAATTTCTCAAATGAAGGTAGAAAATGCTGCAGCATTTTAGGGCAATCTAGCTCATTACCCATAAATATACTGCAGCTGTAGGTTTACCTTATTTCCCATCAGCAAGAAACTTTGTCACTGTTACTTAACCTATTAATCAGGTTCTCTAGTGGGGAGTAGGGTGAAGAGAAAGCAGGAAAACCCAAGCAGATGGGGACAGAGAAGTGTAAATCACTTGCTGGTTTTTTGCTTGTACTCCATTTGCCTGTTCACAGGCTAAATGTAATTTTAGAGGAAGATCCCTGATAAAGTTTCCATCAATAATTAATGAAAATGGAACCTTCCACACCTGCTGTGTAAACAATATAACCTTTACAGTCACCCTTCTCAGAAGCTAATATCCAAAAATATTTAACCATTCCCATGCACTTACTTCAAACAGATAGATCTTGTATCCAGCCACTGCAAACATCTCATCATCACTGGACCAGGCATGGCTTTCAAGGTGTTCACCTTTGTCAAATGTGAGCCTTTTTAATAGAGTAACTGTGAAATTATTGTCAATGTCTAGGATGCAAAAGAAGAAAGTTGTCTGCATTTCGTGTCAACTCTTTACAACATTATTCCCAAATGTAAAACAAAGAAATAAACAAAAGTCATTTCTCAAACACCACTGCATGGTAGCAATACCAAGCTGGCCAGCACAGCCCAAGTTCAATATGCCACTTCCACATTTCCCATAATGCACCTTACTTGCCAGCCAATGTTTTTGCATAAGCATTGTAATACCCAGGAGAAATGAAAAACAAAGATTATGCCAATTTTTTGGAGAGGGGGGGGGGGGTGGGGGCAAGTAAGGTGCATTATGCAAAATGTGGAAGTGGTGTATTTCCCATAACCCCACTGTATACCAAAATCCTCTGTTTTCTATACTCTATCCCAGACTAATTTGCATGACAAAACTACAAAGAAGTCTGTGCATTCGGTGGCAGTGGCAAGTCATGATAGGATGAAGAGTGTAAAAAATGCGCCAATTAGGCAATTCACACCTTTACTACCAGGTAATCAAATGCGACCATTAAGTGTTTTCTTTGGATTGAGTTTACTATATCTATGTATCTTACTTGGACACATAGCCTATAGCTGCTCCAAAAGTTTATTGGAGTGTGACTTTTCAAGAAAGTGTAGAAATCAAATTGTCAACTCATGAGAGCGTGAAATAGGTCATCAAATATTTAAAAAATGTAACTTGTTTACCCACGGTGCAGTTGGGAGTTCTTAGTTCTTCTCAACTCGTTGAAATGCCTCCACGCGTCCCAGATAGAATTGGAATTTGAAATTGTTGGATTTAAAGAGAGAGGAAAAGTAGAGTACCAGGAGAAAAACCTCTCAGAGCAAGAGAGAGAACCAGCAGCAAACTCAACCCATATATGGCATCGATGCCAGGATTCACACCCAGGCCAAATAGAGAGAAGGCAAGTGATCTCACCACTGCACCAGCCTTGCTCCTGAGACTCACAACAAAGTCACGAGACTGTTACTTGTAAGTTTAACATTTTGGGAGAAGGGACAGCTATGATAAGCTATATAAAAATCACTAACGTCTTGGAAGGGCTAAAAGGAATTAAGAAATTGCATCACCTCAAACATAGCTTCCTTAATAGAATGCTCCAACCTTTTGACTTTGTAACCAGAATTTCTGATCTCCGAATGGAAATGCAGATAGGAATCCTAGGACTGCATGAGAATTTTGGCAAGAAAGGGCAAAAAAGGTTAAAAACGTACCCCCTAAATGGTCCCAATAGAGTTCTTTGATCCTGTCATCCTGGCCCCAACTTTCCCTCTATCTCGTAAATCCTGATGGTTATATTCAGCATGCCGCACACCGTATTTCCTCATATAATTCCTGGGGTGATAGTTATTTTTTGTTTTTGGACCAAAAGGGGGTGACTATTTGAAGGAAGGCGATTATTTGAGGGAGGCAATTATTTTAAATATTATTCACTGGAAGTGGTGCCTTAAATGGTTTGTTATATTATACTACTAAAATAAAATATAATCACATCAAATAAACTGAACATAGGCTTTTTAAATGTTCCAAATTTTTGGTTGCTTGATTAATTTTCAATATCAAAATCAAAGGAACAATGGCAAAAGCGAAATACTTGATCATTACCATAGAAAAAACTGTAACAAAACCTTCGCTTTTATAACTTCAGTTTTTAACCTGACGGAAGTGGTGGGATAAAAGAAAGAGAAGATGGTGAGACAGAGGGTTGGAGGTGATTATCTGAATGAGGCGATTATTTTAAATACTCTTGTCAAAGGGGGAGGGATTATTCTAGGGATGGCTTTAATTCGATTCGAGAAAATACGGTACATTTAATCCCAAATTATCTTGCCCCCATTTTGCTTTAAAAACCCAGGCCTGAAAAAAGGCAAATCCCAGATAAAAAATCTTAATTGGCTGTTTACAGCTGATATCATGGTAGCTATGTTTATTGACAAGAAAAATATTCCTCCGATGGGAATTTTAAAACTCTGCGAAAGGTTTGTAATGTTTTGTCAGCCACTATGGCCGCCACGTGTGGTTGCAAACGCGACAATAATGGCCGAACTTCAAGCTAAAGACCTGTGTTTCACTACCCCACAAACACAGAAAACAACTAGCTAGTTTACATGCTATTCAACTAAACTGCAGTTTAGCGAAAGGAATGTGTCATGAAACTGCTAACATAACAAACACTTCTTTCTATGATTTTTCTGTTTATCAGCCACCTGAAACTCAGTTGCCTCGACTAAGCCTCCCAATTTTACCTTTCAATTGACAAACTTGGACAACTCCAAAATCGCACAGTGCACTGAAGTATCTTCCACTGTGTGATAATTTGATGCTATTTTGCAAAGACGGGCTAGCTGACTCTAACATTCCAACGCAAGAGATCGCAAAACCCTCTCCCGCTGCCATTTTGAAAATCTTGCTCTGAGTAGTCTGGGTACGAGCTGTAGACTTGTGGGTAGGTAGGTAGGGCAAGAAAGGGAAACAGGGGAGGGGTGGGTAGGTAACTCTTGATTTTACTTGATCAAATTTAGAAGAGATCACTTGGAATATGGCTTTTATGTATAGTGAACCCAAACAGAATTTTAATATTTAAAGTCCTCATTTTTGGGATTATCACAAAAGCACCTAGTCATCTAAGTGCACTAAATAAATATTTTTTTGAAAAATAATGAAATGACTCTGACACTATGCCAAAAGAAACCATTAAAACAATTTGAGACGTTTTCACAAATAAATACTGTTTACTTTTATTGCTTGAAATGAATGAATTAACAAAACTTTATTTTGTTGTTTTGTTCTGATTCTTGTTGACACCTATACATGCATGATTCGACAACAGTCAGCATGAGATGACAAATGACCAAATGGCAAACAAGACTTGTTACACATTAGAATTCAGCATCGGTAGTAAACACAAAATTCTCCCATTTCTCATTCATCACACCATTTCTTTGATACTCCGCAACCCTTCTCTCAAAGAAATTAGCCTTGCCTTCTAAAGATATATTTTCCATAAAAGGAAAGGGATTGTCGGCATTGTAACTCTTTTCAAATCCTAACTCAACTAGAAGGTGGTCGGCGACAAACTCAATGTATTTTCCCATTAAGTTGCAGTTGATGCCGAGCAAATGGCAAGGTAGAGCACCTGTCCAGAACTTTTGCTCTATAGCAACGGCTTCGCATATAATCTCATTCACACGGTCTCTGCTTGGCTTTTGTCTCAAATGTGAAAACAGTAGGCAAGCAAAGTCGCAATGAAGGCCTTCATCTCTTGAGATGAGCTCATTAGAAAATGTAAGCCCTGGCAACAAACCCCTTTTCTTAAGCCAAAAAATTGATGCAAATGCTCCTGAGAAGAAAATCCCCTCCACAGCGGCAAAAGCAACAAGTCTTTCCCCAAAGGAGGCGCTTCCATTTTTATCCATCCATTTAAACGCCCACTGCGCTTTTTGCTTGACACAGGGAAAATTTTCAATGGCATTAAAAAGCTTCTGTTTTTCCTCGGGCTCTCGAATGTAAGTGTCAATCAACAAACAGTACATCTCGGAGTGAATGTTCTCCATTGCAATTTGAAAACCATAAAAACATCTCGCTTCAGGGATTTGCACTTCTTGACAAAATCTTTCTACTAAGTTTTCGCCAACTATTCCGTCACTGGCAGCAAAGAAAGCCAAAACATGAGAAATAAACTGCTTTTCACGAGAGTTAAGTTTTTCCCAGTCCAACAAGTCATTCTCCAAATCGACTTCTTCCACGGTCCAGAAGGAGGCAACAGATTTCTTATAAAATTCCCATATGTCGGGAAACTTTAAGGGAAAAAGAACGAATCTATTGGGGTTTTCTTGTAGAAGAGGCTCGACAATTTCTTGTTCTTGTAGTTGTAAACTTTCATGTGACTCCTTTCCGGACATCTTGTAGATGACGTTGTAGGTGTCTGAAGACGTTACGTAAGCTGACAGTTGTATGAGAATGCTTGAAGACTCTACATCATTATCTTTGCAATGTTTGTAAAATACCAAAGCATCGTGAAAACACAAACATGTTCATATTAAAATTAACGTTGGATGTCCAATTTAAAATACTGTACACATGTACATCGTAAGAGGGTTTTCCCAAACGAAGAAACAACAGCAACGTAACCTGGCTTTTTAGTCAGCCGGTCTAAAGGCCAGGCTGTAGGGCAAGGCCAGGCCACATAGGAAAGAAACATGGCCGACGATGCCTATCAAAGGGGCACAATTTGCAAGCTTTCACGCAAGGAATGCAACACTTTAAGAACCTCTAATCTCCCGTTCACTGAAGGCATAATCTCTACAAGTAATAATGACTCCACTTTTGTTAACTCTTTAGGGGAAAGATTTCCGGTAGCGGTAAAAACGTCTTTGGAAGGTTCCGACCCACAGGGAGATCTAATATTGAACGTCCGGTCATCGGATAAAGAAGTTCAACAATCTGGAGGAAATCTAAAGGTCTTCCTTTCGGAGAACGTGCTTAAAAGTCGTGATTTATATGTCGGCAAAACTGTCTGGGTCAAGAAAGTGAATCCAATTCCGCTGCAAAGGGTTGTAGTGGGAATTTCCTCAGAAGGGACATATTTGTGGGCGCAGTCGTCCTTAGCATCGTTTCTACTTAAAAGTTTGTTATCAGGTCCTATAACAGTAAGGGAAAATGATATTCTCTATCTTCATAATGATCAAGCAACTGGCGAAAAGGAAGAAGGTTCTGAGGTATTAATACTACAGAATGAGCCAGTGTTACAGGGCTGTATCACATCAGAAACGTGTCTCGTCATCACAAAGCTAGAAAATACTGATATTCAACCTTCCTCTAAAATCAGCGAAACAGAGTCTTTGGTTTTGTTGTCTGATTCTCTTGAAACCTTCCTTGTCTCTGACTTCACTCGCGACCTTATAAACCAAGGTCAACCATCCGATTATCAACAGGAGAACGCAAATCAGGAGAAAATACATCAGTTCAAAGTGAACGTGTTTAATTGGGAAAAAGTAAATAATGTAGATTTGTCTCATGATGTATCTAGTAGTGTTTATGTGTCAGTGGAAACTTTGATTGACTTGTGCTTGTTCAGTGGCAGTTGGGTCAAAATTTACAACGACTTGCATGATAAGCAGGATAAGCAGGAGGAGCAATACTCAGAATCAATGACTATTAGCCAGCAGAAATATTGCAATGAGAGATGTTACACAGAGATCAAGTATCATCTTGTTCAACTTGTGGCTATTGGTGATCAGTCCACCACAAACATTTCCTCATTAATAAACAGTGATGAAGTTGAAGATAGAGTTTTGTATATTACACCATTACTGTACTTTAATTTGTTTGGTAAATTCACCCCAAATATGAATGATCATCCTCCTGTTTACATTTCTCCAAACTTCAATGCAACAACTCTCACCAATGGAGATTCAAATACTGAAAGCACAGGTGGAAAACCACCATTTGCTACAGAAGCTCACATTGCCCTGATACACTCACCTTATTACAAAGTTGGAGAGTCATTTGATGGTGCACTGATGTCATATTTCAAAGTGCCAAGGATCCTAACAGTAGGAGATGTGTTCTTTGTTTATCATGATTGGCAAAGAAACAGTGATACTCAGAAGCTGGCTGGTGCAAGTGATGATCAATGGCAGAGGGATCTTGTTGTTTACTTTAAAGTGACACGCCTTGTCTGTGAGAGGAGTGAAGCCAATTCCTGTTTTGTTGACACTGAGCACAGTTCTTTGTATCAAGTAAGTAAATGCATATCATCAATAAATAGATTTTTACAAACAGGAAAAATCATTGCAGGTGCCAAGTAAAGGATTGTTTGGGATAAGGATGCTCTGCTTTGTGTATTATTTTCAATTATTACTGCAAGAAGTTTGTAATCATGTATTTAATTTCCACTTTAATTTTTTTTGACAGAGAGGTTCTCTGCACAGTTATGTACCATCTGCGCTGACATCATCAATTGGCCGGGGAAAGCTTTTCCGTGATTTAAGACCAAGTTACTGGGAGCAGATCACCCCTGCAGGATTAAGAACTTATACAGATATTTTAGAGAATCTTGTGAAGCCCTACTTGTATTCGAGGTGAACAATCTTGTGTATAAAAATTTATGTCTTCTGTATACACTGTATTACAAAACCAACAGTATTCTACAGATTATGGGTTATGTCTGAGACTTTAGGGAGCTTAAGCAACATCGTTTTTGAGTGATACACGTCAACCGGCAGTGGACTTTTTTAATTCTTGGGTAATGTTTTTCCCCATATTTTTGGGCAAATTGTCTGTATAAGAGTAAAGAAATATGGCAAAACAAATGTGGTACCGTCAAGGCATACTGAACGACAAAAGGCCTTACTTCCGGCTGAAGTGCGATGCTCAAAACTGTCGCTGCTAAAGCTCCCTATTATTTCGGACATGTACCATACTGTTCAAATAATACTAGTATTAATCCAAGAGCTCACTGACTTGCATGAGCTTTACTATTTTTCCATTCATCTGTGATAAAGAAAAACTAGTCATTACATTTTCATTTTATGAGTTATCTGTTAATCAAATTACATGATGAGTTAACAAAACTTTTTTTGTTTTGTTATATTTTTCAGTGACAAGAAACCTCTTTTTCCATTTGGGATTCTTCTGTCTGGTCCCCCTGGAACTGGGAAAAGGACAGTTGTTAGAGCAACAAGCAGGAAGTTAAACCTGCATTTCTTGGAAGTCAGTTGCTATGAACTGGTGGGAGAGTCAGTAGCAGCCACAGAGGCAAGGTTGAAGAACCTGTTCCAGAAAGGTCTCTATGCTGCCTTGTTTTCCATTGTTTCATTTTCTTCTTAAGGTGCTATAATAATTTTATTGTTCACAATCTCTAGAGGAGAGAAAAAGAAAGACAAGGAACATGCTTTTATGGAAAAATAAAGGGAAAAAAAAGATTTCCTGGACTCAGTATGGTACATTCCTGAGACTTGAGCATAAAGAATTTAGAAAACATACTGTATAGGGTCTTATTCATGAGCACAATATGGCAAAGGTTCATAGCACATTCAATGATTAACAAATTTTAGTGATAATTAAATGTGTATAAATTGAGGCTGATCTTTTTTTCTTCCTTCTGTAGCCATTCTAAGTTCTCCCTGTATCATGCTGTTACAAAACATCCATGCTCTTGGAAAAGACAGAGAGGGAAATGAGGATGAACCAAGGATAGCTGCTACTTTGATGAACTGCATCAACAACCTTAAGGACAACACTGATTGGCCAGTAGTTGTCATAGCAACTTCATCTTTGCCAAATGACATCACTTCTGACATGTATTCTTGTTTCCTTCATGAAGTGAAACTTGAGGCACCCACTGAGAGTGAACGATATGACATGCTGTCTGGATTGGGGACCATGGCTTGTGTTGGGAATGATGTGTCATTTGAGCAGCTGGCCAAAAGAACAGCAGGATTAGTGCTGGCAGATTTTGTTGCCCTCTTTAGTTATGCCTCAAGAACTGCAACACAGCGCTTGTTGAATGGGTACAGTACAGCAGAAAACCAAAGCCAGACTTGGTTTCCATGGCAACAAGAGCGAGAGCTAAGTTCAATGGGCATCAAACTTTGCAATCAGGATTTTGAGGATTCACTGGAAGTTCTCCAGTCTTCATTGTCAGATGCCATTGGAGCTCCCAAGATTCCAAGTGTTAAATGGGAGGATGTTGGAGGCTTGGCTGAGGTGAAGGGTGCAATTTTGGACACAGTACAGTTACCTCTGCAGCATCCTGAACTGTTTGCTGCTGGGCTAAGGAGATCAGGTAGATAATTTTTTTTATTCTTTATTCAAAATATTTTCTGCTTTAAAATCAAGCTTAAACATGCCTATCTGGATTGATATTAAGTTCTCCTCTTCATTTGCCTGTTTCTCGGAAAGTTCAGAAAATAATGGATGTTTAGTTTTGCAGATATTCTCCAAAAAGTCGTCCGTCGAGTTGTATTCTTGTTGCTCTTGTTATGCTTTTAGGTGGTAGTTCTGCTATTTCTACTTTGCGAAACATGTGAAATGTTCTGCCATTTTGTACTGCTCTACCAAAACAACTCAACTACCATCTCAGGGCTTCTTGGTTGCCGTTTATTTTTGTAGCGTTTATGCTATTAACGTCATTTTCCACATCTTGCAAACGTCTTCCAAATTTGGTGAATGGTAGCTGGTAATGTAGTCTGCTACACAGCCGTTTTTTAGTGTTAGTGGGGAGGAACGTTGCGTGACGACACTAAAAACGGCTGTGTAGCAGACTACTGGTAATGAAGAATTAGACTTGGGATTTTTAAATCAGAAATGGAGAAATATTTTGAATGAATAATGGTCGGTTTTCTGTAAATATTTAAAGCTGTTGTAGATTCCAGCTGTCTGAGATAGCCAAGGAACAGAACTGTCATGGTCTGATCTATTTTTTCACGACTCTGAAAATAGATTGGCTGCTTTATTTAACAAGTGAATTGTATTTACAGGTGTTTTGTTGTATGGACCACCTGGGACTGGCAAAACGTTGCTGGCCAAAGCAGTCGCTACAGAATGCTCATTGAACTTTCTCAGGTATTTTGATTATTGAACCCACCTGGTTAAAAATTATTGGTCTGCAATTTCCTTGTTTTTCTTTTGTTTTTTTTTTGTTTTTTTCCATTGTTCGGTAGATTACACAGCTGGTAAAGAAAGCTATACATAATTCGGGACCCATATACACTAGGAATTCTGTTTATCTACTGTGTTTTTTTACGGAACATTCTTTGCTCAATAATTGCGGTTCACAAGTGCAGATGCCAATTTGAATTCCTTCAAAATTTTGTCAGAGATTTACTAATCTTCAAAACCGGCATCGTCTTGCTTGGGTAAGCAAAAAAGGTGCTTCATTTTGGTTAACGTACTAGATTGGTTTTTATACTTGCTTTCCAATTTAAAATAAGTCGGGAAATGCATTTTTGCCTTGATTGTAATCCGTTAACCGTTCAGAGTGACCAGTAGCTAAAGTTTTTAGTACAACGACACTGTTTCATCAAACATAGCGGATATAAGGTCAGAAAGTGGAAAAGGATCTTGATTGATGAATAAATTCTTCCCATCAGGGTCATAAGAAATGTACAGTGTATGCGGAAGAATGTAGAGAGTATGTATGCGTAGTAGGATTGAAAGACCTCTAATTCAGTAGTCAGATTGCGGACTCTGATCGTGTGGACTAAGTCATAAAATAAGATATTGTGATGCATTATGACTAAATTAAACTTTTATCTAGCACGTTTTGTCGTGTACTGAGGCGTAAAACGCAGTATTTTTCTTTGATGTCAGTGTAAAGGGACCAGAGCTTATCAACATGTACGTGGGTCAGAGTGAACAGAACGTCCGTGAAGTGTTCACGCGTGCGCAGAGTGCTCGACCATGTGTGATCTTCTTTGATGAGCTGGACTCGCTTGCCCCTAACAGGGGGAGGAGTGGGGACTCCGGTGGTGTCATGGACAGGTAGATAAAGAACCTATAACCCGGCCCGAGCGAGTAACTTCCATGTACTTGTGTAACGCCGTTTTCACCGACCATGTTACATGTTTTGGCGCTAGTCTGTAATATCTTTTATTCCCACAATTCAGTCAGCAAAACGGAGCTCTAAAACTGCTCTTAAAAAATAGACTGGTTCGTGAAAACGCTATGACATAGCGGGCCAAGTGAGTGATTCGCCCCCTCCTGGTTATGGGTTCCCTTCAGAACACATTTCTCCACTTAGTTTTTTGATCAGTGACTAAAAAGACAGCTGCGTGCAATGTTTTGGTGTGGTAATGAATTCTGCAGTTGAGCCAAGATTTGATAATACTCTGAGGTACCCAGCCGTGTCTGAATATTGTGCACCTTCTTTGCTTGTCCCTTAGAGTTGTGTCCCAGTTGTTAGCGGAGCTGGACGGGCTTCATAAGGCTTGTGACGTGTTTGTCATTGGGGCCACAAACCGACCTGACCTTCTGGACCCAGCGCTGTTGAGGCCTGGAAGGTTTGATAAACTCCTTTATCTTGGAGTCAGCGAAGACCGTGAATCACAACTGAACATTCTTAGAGCTCTGACCAGAAAGTGAGTACTTGGTAACTAACCCTGACTTATTTTTGAATGAAAGTGGTGGAGGGCTTTGGAAGGCACTATCGGACAGAAAAAAGAGGAGTTTCCCCCCCCCCCCCCCAATTTCCCCTAGAAGTACCACTGTTACTTAACACTTGGCTGTTACTGAAGAACATGCAGAGCGGGTCAATCAGTACAGAAAAAGTAGAAAAACTTGGACCCCCTTTGGAATATTTCCAAGAATTTTTTAAATAATATATTCATGGGGCTTATTCGTAGAAAAAAATACGTTATTACAAGCTTAAAAAATGCGAACCTGTTTATTAAATAATCGAAAAGCAAATCTTTTATTCGATGTGGTAAACATAACAGTAGATCTGCTGTTACTTCAGATACTTAGAGATTTCAACTTTGTGTCAATTTAACCCCGTGCACAATTATCTTGGGTAAACTTGAGGTAAAGGGGAGAGGTTGAATGAGATCCCTCTTGAACCTGCTATCTGTGTCCCGGACAACAGAGCGAAGTGTCAATGTAACTGTTGAGAATGTTAAGTTACTTTCGTTCTTTTCTAACAGGTTTTGTTTAGATCCTGATTTGCGGTTGGAAAAGGTGGCCGCCCTTTGTCCTGCGAACTTGACCGGGGCAGACTTTTATGCCTTGTGTTCAGATGCTATGTTACAGTCAGTCAAAAGAAAGATTGAGATCTTTGAACAAGGTATGATAATAATTATTGTATCCCGAATTGTAAACAGCCGTTTATACCTGAGTCAAATCTCCATGTGCGACCACCTCGCGTAAGCAACCACCTCGCATAAGCGACCAAGGCCTTACCTCTGGCACCTGTCGTTAACGACCGCGACCACTTTTCGGGGCTGACGGATTAACAATTTTTCATTGTTTTTAACCTTTCGTAACCGACCACTTCACGCATGGTGGTGTGATGTTTTGTTTGCTCTGCGTACTGTGCTCCTTAGAGTGGACGAAGACGTTAATGACAGCATGTAACTACACATGCAATAAATTATCTACCGTCAAGGAGGTATGTCCAGGTCTCGTCTTGGAACAGAGCCCCTGTGGTTCGCTTCTTGTAAACGACCACCAGCCGTAGGCGATCATCAATTCTTCGTTTATTTCGATGGCCGCTTACGGGAGGTCTGACTGTATTCTTTTAGCTCGCCTAGATGGCTACCCGAAGGGGTTGACAAACTACTACTTCTGTACAAGCCTTGGAGTTATTTTTGAACGGTAATGTCACCCTGAAAAGGGCTGCCTTGTTCTGCAGTAGTGTTCACACTGCCAAGCAATTCAAATTTTCCTTAGACTGATGCGCTGCTGCACATGTAGCGTGATTCTCAACAGATCGCTGAACGACCTTCATTGCTTGCCAAATGTAAACCTAAACTTAGGCTGTCTTCACTCTATACCGGATACCCGGGGGGTATTTCCTTATATAAGCCATATAGGTATGTGCCACCCCAAAGGGTGTGGTGTTTGCGCCGTTTTGGTCTGAAAACGGGTATACACTTTGCCCATTTTGGTCTGGAATCGGGTATGGTTTTTGAGAAAACTACGGGAGGGTATGAAAGTATTAATCGTCGTTTCCAGTTCCAAGTGAATAATAAAGAAAGAGAAATGTGCGTATTCTTAGTGGATTTCAAGAAGTCTTTTTTGTTGGCGTTCTACTCTAAGTAATGATGACATAATTTCGTAGAGGACAGGTCTGAAAACGGGTGTGAAATAGGATCAGGATTTGGAGAACGGGACGGGACAACCCCACCAAGAATTCCTAGAAGTACCCCCCCCCCCCCCCCCCACGGGCCGGATTGTCACGAATGACTGCTTAAACCCAACCTCGTCCCCAGGGCTTAAGGGAAAAGCCCTGGGGACGAGGTTGTGCTTAAACCAACAATTTGAAAATTTTTTCTGTCCTCTCTGTCATCGCAAAAATCCTAATGTTTACGTTACTTTTTTAGGCTGTTTTAACTGTGTCTCACAGTCTTCTTAAAGACTGTCGTTTCCGTCTCTGTTTAGGAAATTCCTCTCCCGACGATTGCGGCGAAATACAAGTGACTGAAGCAGATTTTCAGAAAGCGCTAGATGCTCTAGTTCCTTCCGTTTCCCTTCAGGAGCTTAAAAGATACAAAGATCTGCAGAATCAGTTTACAATGGATAATAGTCACAATACCAAGAAATAATCACGTAGAGGTTAGTCAAATAACTGAGTCTAAACATAGGGTACAACACTTCATACAAGAGAGAAGTCACAGTCGGCGAAAGACTGGGCGTCAACTCTTAATACCCTGGGCCCAGTTGTTCGAAGGCCGATTAGCGCTTAACCCAGGGTTAAATTTAACCCGGGTTTCTTTTTCTTTTGTTCAAAGCATTTTCTCGGATAATTTTCTCTGTTATTTTTAAGGGCACCCAATCATCAACTTGCTGACAGAAAGAATTAAACTGAATTTACTTTTTAAGCTTTCAAATCTGAATTCAAATTTCGCACTAACCTTGGGTTATCTTAACCCGGCTTTGAACAACCCGGCCCTGTTCAGTAAAAACACTGACAACATCTTTGACACGGGCAATTTTGTTGTCGCGCGACAAGAGCAGTGGTTTAAGGTGGCTCGACTGGATTTTTTAGGGGGGATACCTCCCAAGTTTGAGCATTAATTACGTCGCCATGAGTAAAGATATGGAAAAAGGATTACCACAACTGTATTATATAAAGATGAAAATTTCTTATGATCTGAGTTTTATTGCAATTGCAGTCGCCATGGCAACGTAACGACGCCATTACGTTTTTTATTTATCTTTGTGTTTCTCTGTACCAGGAGTTTTTTTTGAGAAATCGCTTAAGGGAGTTTGTACCTGCCATAATTGCCTCAATTATTGAAAAGTTTGAACAAATTCTATGAGAGCGTTTTCGAGATATTTTGAAACAAAGTTTTAATCATCATAAAAACGTGAAATAGCATGCTACCCACGCAATTAGCTAATTTTTCAAGAAAATGATAAGCTTTGGAAACGCGGCTTCATCTCATAGTAGTTTGATTCCATTGAAAACCTCCTACAAAAAATGAGGGGAATTGCTCTGGGCGATCGTGAGTAAGAAGAATTTTATTAACTTGCATTCAGATGCTATTGGTACAGTTTTTGCACGTAATTTGGTCCACGCCTACAAATTTCGCATTTTTTAAAAAACCACTCGATAAAGTTTTTTATAAATTTGATAATCCCGAGATCAACTACCAATAAATATACCCTGCAAGTTTCAAGAACATTGAAAACAGAAAAGGCTTTCAAACAGGACCTCAAATATAACCAATTTTCCCCCCAGATTTTGTGTTTACAAGTAAGCGTCCACATTATTCACTGTCATTGTTTTGAAGTTTCATATGCACGTGCAAATTTAGCAAAAACATAGAATTTGCATCAAAAAGGACCCTCGGTTAAATCTCCGGAATATGCTAATAACCGCGTAAAGAAATTAGTGATATATTATAACATTACAGCAACTCTTTGTAAGAGTTTCTGTGATGATATAACCCGAGTAAGATAATTAAGTGTTGCATCCTACAAGATGAGCCGTGACGTTCACCGTTTCGGCCCTCACTGCTATCTGTGACACAAGCCAGTTATTAGCATATTCCGTATATTTCTTCCGAAAGTAATCGAGAGTTCTTTTTGATGCAAATTTACTACTTTTTGCTCAATGTGCACGTGCATATGAAACTTGAAAACAATGCCAGTGAATAATGAGGACGCTCACTTGTAAACACAAAATCTGGGGGGAAAATTGGTCATATTTGAGGTCCTATTTGAAAGCCTTCCCTGTTTTCGATGTTCTTGAAACTTGCAGGGTTTATTTATTGACAGTTGATCTCGGGATTATCAAATTTATAAAAAACTTTATCGAGTGGTTTTTTGAAAAATGCGAAATGTGTAGGCGTGGACCAAATTACGTGCAAAAACTGTACCAAAAGCAGCTGAATGCAAGTTAATAAAATTTTTCTTACTCGCGATCGCCCAAAGCAATTCCCCTCATTTTTTGTAGGAGGTTTCCAATGGAATCAAACTACTATGAGATGAAGCCGCGTTTCCAAAGCTTATCATTTTCTTGAAAAATTAGCTAATTGCGTGGATAGCATGCTATTTCACTGTTTTTATGATGCTTAAAACTTTGTTTCAAAATATCTCGAAAACGCTCTCATAGAATTTGTTCAAACTTTTCAATAATTGAGGCAATTATGGCAGGTACAAACTCCCTTAAGCGATTTCTCAAAAAAACTCCTGGTACAGAGAAACACAAAGATGAATAAAAAACGTAATGGCGTCGTTACGTTGCCATGGCGACTCCGATCGCGATAAAACCCAAATCATAAGACATTTTCATCTTTATGTAATACAGTTGTGGTAACCTTTTTTCCATATCTTTACTCTTGGCGACGTAGTTAATGCCACCTTAAACTCGACCTGTCTGCTGTCTATCGCCAAACGTGCAATCAGACTCGATTCGCGCGGAGCTTTTCTGTTATGACATCTGAATGACCTCACTTAATGGCCTGTCATATCCTGTCATCGAAGGTTGTTTTTAAATGAACTATTTTTGCGCTAGGCGGAGAATAGTCAACACTCAACAGTGCTCACAAGGAGTTTTGAGTGTAGCCTTAAAACGCGGTTTGTGTGAAAGGTTTTTCGGTCAGACGTTACTGAATCAGATACACCTAATTGCAATAACGTTGTCATAGAAAAAAACAAAAACCAAAAAGCCAAATAGGAATTAATTAGCCATGTGATTTACATTTGCGTATTTTAATAATTTAACAAGAGATAATTCTGTAATTCCGCGCTGTAAGATAGACAGGCGCCAATGTCAAATTAGAGCCAACATTCTCCATCAACAGAAGTCGCACAATTCGAAAAAGAAAAAGGTAAATTGAGGCGAGCAATGTAATGTCTGAGTTGTCGCACTTTCAGTCGCCAATCTATGATGTCTTGACAAACGAAGCTTGGTTTGTGACGCGGGTGAGGAAGTGGCGGAGGACCCCTAACCCTCTCCGCCCCTGATTTGTTGCTTTAAAATTGTGATCAGATGGTGTTGTGCACTGCAAACCATACGCAGACTGGCTTTTCTATTTATCACTAAACTAAAAGACGCGTCGCGTTCCTGGAAGTTACCCCAGGCCATATTTATTGAAAAAAATGGAGCCATTATTTCTTTAATAGTTATTCGATGTACGTTTGTAATTCGAGCACTTTTGAAATTCGCTAGATGAATCAGCCTCGAATTGCATTAGAATGTCACCAAGAAACTGATGCAAATGATTTCTCTCATATTACGTGATTAATATTCAGCTATATGCGTGTGTGTTGTGAATGTTGCAAGCTATGATAATTACATACTAATTTATTCTTATTTGACTTTTTGCTTTTTGCTTTTTGCTTTTTTGCTTTTTGCTTTTTTGCTTTTTTCTATGACAACCTTACTGCAATTAGGTATAAAACATCTTTACCGGATTTAAAGCTATACGGCTGAGGACAACGTTTGCGTGCGGTAAGAACGGAAGTTTTAAACACTTTTCATGGAGGAATACGCGGGGCTATTGCCGCAACTGAAATACCAGCTGTAGTGACTGTGTTAACTATTAAACAAGAGGTTATTAGCCATTTATCAAATTATAGGGTTTCTTTCCTAACTCATTAAAGTTTGGCGTCAGCTTACGTCGATTTTCAAAGGCAATACCCTGTCCTAATAACAATACAAATCGCAGACAAATTTTAAAATGTGCGGAAATGTGTGTTATCAATAGAACTTTGTTAATGGGTTTTTTGTGATAAACAAAGAGGCGACTTTTCCCTGCCGGAGTATTCAAAATCACCGTAATTGTTTTCACAAAACCCCGGCAGTCACGGCATAGAGACACATTGTTATTAAACTATTCCAGTCGTTAATCTATCGTTATTCCGTAAATAAAATAAAGTAAAGGTCCTGGCTGACTTGGCTGTTCGGTACAAACGTCGACTTTGGGCCTTCTATTAATTTTAGTCTCGTTTTCCAGACTATCACGATTAACTTTAGTTTACACAGACGAATACAATTCTGAGCTTAAAAAACCATTTGCTGGTTGATCAATTAACTAATTGACTTCCTGTAGTTGCAATATATAAATTAAGATTATTCATGAAAAAATTTTGTAGATTCGTATTTGCTGAAAAGAACTTTTAAACACCATGCATATTAGGAAGTGAAAATGTCTTTTTGCATTTTACATCACGTAGTCCAGTTTATCTTTTGAAAATTATGAGCTGGTGATTGTATTGCTTGTAAAGTCAAATCTCGATACTGCGTGGAACACCCTCGGGACTTCGAGGAACGAGGAACGAGGAACGGGAAAATGAAAAATGGGAACAAAACCTAACCTGTTCCCTAGCCGTATCAGAAACTTCATTTCCAATTCTCTGTGTTGCGGTTCCCATTTTTTCCTTTTCCCGCTTCCCTTTACCCTTTTCCCGTTCGCCGTTTTAAGTAACATCTGTAATAGAGCGGGGAACGAGATGAATTTCCTTGAGAAAACAATTATGTTAGAGGGGTGATGAATGGTCCATTAAAATTTTTAACTGCTTGCAAAATTTTACCTTTGCTCGATTTGCTCGCAAAATTTAAACGAGTGCTCGCCTGCTCGTACTCCCCAAATTTTTGCGTTGCTCGCAAGCTCGCAAAGCAAATTTTTTATTTCTGCTCGTGCTCGCAAAAAAATCGCAGTGCTCGGCATGCTCGCGAATGCTCGCAAAGACCATTCGTCACCCCTTGTTAGAGTGCTACATGTATTTTTATTTACAACAATTCTGATTGATGCGCAATGGAAGAATCTCAAGTCAGTAAAAAAAAGAGATAATATGACCAACGAAGTATAGAATATTTTATATATTTTTTTTTTTTGTCTGGATGTTGAAAGATACCGTCCAGTGCCTATCGTAACGAGAGTTAGAAGAATAAAAATGTGCTTCGGACTGAAAGAATTGTCCGTAACTCCGCCGGACAGTTCGAAATAACGGAATTTTGTTTCACTTAAATGCCTGCAAGGCTTACCGGGGATTTGTGCTTGAAAAACTCCGTTATAACCACCTCTTGCGATTACTGAATCGATGAGACGTGCGAGATTTAGCGCATAAGATCATGGGATATAATTTTGACTAGGTAGGTTTAAGGCAAAGTCTTAAGGTAGGTCTGAGGCAAAGTTTTCAAAATTACAAGCTGGAATGTAAATTTACTGAGTAAAAAAATAATTGTTCCAAAACTTAATCAAGAATTAGTTCGGACTTCATTGCTAGTCGAATCACGTAACCACGAGTACTTCTGTTAAAATAATCTCCCTCCTGAGATAATCACTTGAAAATCTTTCCTTAAAAAACAGCTGAAACAACGAAAGGACTAATAGACCGATTAATTTTGTTAACTACCGTTTTTTATTTGCATTTGAATATCAATTAATACAGAATTTTAAAAATGAGTAAGAAAACGTTCATCCTTGACTCCCTCATTTAACTTATTTAAACCGGCTTAGCAAATAGTTTTTGTTTAAAATCCCACTCCTTACGTTAAATGCAGTCTGATGTTTTTTTAGCGACAGCGGTTAATTAAAATGTGGTAAAAGCTTTGGTGTTAGGTAGATTATATTTGCTTAAGATCCCGTCATTAAATTTAAATTTTTATTAATAAATGTAGTTCTCATTGTCAGTTAGACATTCGATAACTGACAACGCCCGTAAACTTGAAGTTGCAGGTGGTTTTGTTGTTATAAAAGAAACGGAAAAAGGTTGAATTTTCCTGAGAACGATAATCCTTGAAACAGGGGAACTTTCTGAGGATGGAAAGTGCCGCCAATTCTTCCGTAACGGATCTTGAGGGAGACAGTTTTGAGGTGATAGTCACAAAAACTGTAATTTGCATGCTAGTTCTCGCTGTGTCTTTAATCGAAAACATTCTGGTACTTGTGGTCTTAAAGAAGGACTTTCGTAAACGTTTAAGGACCGCCAACAGTTATTTTATAGCGAACATGTCCACGGCAGACGTCCTGTTTGCTGTGCAGAATTTGCCGCTCGCGTACAACAATTTTGTCATGGGAGGTCACTGGGTTCTTCAAGGACACTTGGGCACCATTTTATGCAAGATAGACATGTTCTTTTCTCTAGTTTCGATGGTCACAAGCAATCTTACCATCCTTGCAATTGCCCTAGCTCGGTTTTTGGCCGTTTATACACCTTACCAAAAAATTGTGACTCGCAAAGTTTGCTTTTTCATCATTTCCTTAACGTGGTTTATTTCAACCGTCTTTGCGTCACCCATGATGTATTACGCTACGTTGCGTGAATTGACTGATCATCTAACCCAATGCTCGGTTTTGGACTTAGAAGTTCTTAAGCTATGGTACATCATTTTGGCGGGAATTCTCACCACAACCCTGATAGCGATGCTTGTATTGTACATCGCTATTGGTTTGAAGCTGTGGCGGCGTAGGGCCTTTCCCGGTCATCCAATCCAGGCCATTACAACAAGAAGGGAAAAGCGAAATCGCGATATTTTCAAAATGTTGGTGACATTAGTAGTTGTGTTCTACGTCTGCTCGGTGCCAGTTATCTTGTTGAGTCTGTCTCATTTTTTCGGCTTTTACACCGCATTCCGAAGAAAGCACGGCCTTTTCATTGCAGTGGTAATGCTTTTTATGAATGGCGTCATAAATCCGATAATCTATTACCTTTTTAACGAGAGCTTTCGTGATGGTGTCAAAGTTGTCTTAGCCAAATTCGGTTGTTGTCAAGGTGCTCTTTACGCTTTAGAAGTGCCAATGCCCGTGAGAAAGGAGGATGGTGTCGTCTGCGGAACTAGCAGGAGAGCCACAAGAACTTCTACCCAACTGTAAATTCAGCTCCATCACGATGATGAGTTTGGTTATAATTTTGCGATGGATGAAGTTATTTTAAAGTTTTAAAAGAAAACGGAACATGGTGCAATAAAAGAACATTACAGAAGTATTTATAAAAATTTTTTGATATGATTGAGAATGGATTAGTATTTAGAAAATAAACATGAACAACAAACGACAAACTTGAAGGGCTAAGATTCTCAAGATACAAGAACTGCGACGCATCTTTTGAAGACGAAGAAAAAAGCGCATCGTTTTCTTTTGTAATATATAGATTTAGCCAGGGCTAAAAGCGAAGCTCCCATTAATAAATTTATTATTTAAATCAAACAATAAACTTGTAATCCACAAATCAGTTAACTTAAGGGGAAATTATTTTTGGAAAGGCTAAGTGATTTTAGAGTGAAACATCTTACATCGAGTTGGCCTATAACGTATGTAACGTATATAATTAATCTGTCCATCAAGCAAAGAACTTTTCCTGATATTAATCTAAAAATCGCTAAAGTGATTCCTATCTTTAAACAGAGATCCCGTTCCATGACTGTGTGATAATTATAGACCAATATCAGTTCTTCTAGTATTAAGTAAAGTTTTTTGAAAAATGTATTTATAATCAACTTATATCTTATTTTTTGTCTGAAAATATGATAATACTCATACTCAATATGGATTTAAGCCAGGCAGTACCACTGTGGACTGTCTTGTTGATCTCATTGAAGAAATCTCTACATACTGTCTAGATCAAGGAGATTATGCTGTATCAATATTTTTAGATTTGAGTAAAGCATTTGATACCGTCAATCATTCTATTTTATTATCAAAGCTATTGTCCTATGGCATTCAAAAACCTCATATCGACTGGTTCAAATCGTATCTTAATAAAAGAAAGCAGAGAGTTTTTGTAAATGGTAACATTTCTGACACCATGCCAATTACTTCTGGTGTACCCAAAGGATCAATTATAAACGACTTTACTCAATCTTCTGATTTTTTCTCTATGAGACTATTTGCAGACGATACCTCTTTAACAGCTTCAGCTAAAAATATAGATGAACTCTTATTTGAGATAAATAAAGAACTACCTAATATTTATGACTGGCTATGTGCAAATAAATTAACCTTAAATCTAAGAAAAACTAAATATCTTAACTTTCAACCTCGTCAGAAAGTAGATTATAATTTATTATTTCCGCTATCGATAGCTGGACAATTCTTAGAGCAAGTATCCAAAATTAAATACTTAGGTATCTATATTGACAGCCACCTATCCTGGCATGATCATATCGACTATGTGTGTGATAGAGTCAGCAAGAGTATTAATATTATGACAAAGATAAAAAGTTATCTAGGTAATCAATGCTTAACTAGTATTTACTATTCTCTTGTTTACCCATATCTCATATATGGTAGCTTATTGAGGGGAAATAATTATGATAATCCATTATCACAGCTCATACGTCTGCAAAATAAAGCAGTTAGAATAATGAATGACGTTCCTTTACGAGATCATATCACTCCTCATTATGTTCATCTAGGTCTATTAAAATTTCGTGATATTGTTAAATTTATGTACAATTGTTTGTTTTTATATGACTATGTCTCTGATAATAAGCCGTGTAATTTTCCATTATTACTTGTATCTGAGCAACATGATTATTTTACACGAAGTGCATCTGCCCAGCAATTACAGATTTCCCACTCAAGAATTAATATTCGAAAGTTCTGCCCCACCGTCATTGGTAAATACTATTGGAATGATCTCCCCCTTCATATTCGCAATAAATCATCAAAAATCCTGTTCAAAAAGGCACTTAAAATATATTATCTTGCTCAGTATTGACTTGTGTGTGTGTGTGTGTGTTTTTTTTTTTGTGAAAAACAAAACTACAAAAGAATAAAGTCAATCTTGTTAAAGGGCCATGATTAGTGCACTATAATGTGCCCTTCTCCATTCTAATTTTCTTCTTTTATTATTATTATTATTATGTGCACGTAGGTTAAGCAACTATTGTATTATTGAATACAATTACTGTACTACTGTACAATTAATGTATTATTATTGTACAACTAATGTATTAAAGGATGGAGTAAAAAAATAAAAACAAAACATAGCAATCATCTTCGATCACATTAAAGAGCCGTAATGGTTCTTGATCACAGTGGATTATACCTGGAAAACAAATTCTTGGAAAACAAATCAGGCCGAATTTTTTGCATTCGACAAGTTTACTTTATAAAATCTTGCCAACAAATCCGGGGATATGTAAACCAACCTTTTATACTTTTTACACATCACATCTGAGGTGAAACCGTACTATTTATCATACAGACCTCGAGCGCAGTGAACATTAAAAAAGTTATGCTTCAACATAAATAATTTAATGTTTTTTTTTTATTATTTAAGGGTTTTATAACGATGTGTAATCTTGAAAAGCGTTTGATACGCGCGGCAAAAAGATAACTCCTGCAAGCGATGTTCATGAACGACTGAAAACAAACAGCACAGCGATTTAAATTGCAAGAGAGACTACTAACAATCACTAAAACAAATATAATTCGGTTAAACATTTACAGACACAACAATTTTCATTCACGAAGATAAGTATTAAAGCGTTTCGAAAAATCCTGAGTCTTAAAGCTTAATAACTTTATGTTTTAAGCCGGCCTCGCGGTGTTTGCTTTTCTCAAAGATGAACTCGAGGCAAGAAAATCGCTCAAAGTTTTCTTTCTACAGCCAAGTTTATAACTAAACATTCTTCGGAACGTGTTCTTCTATTTGCGGTGAGAAAATATATCTAAAGGCTCTTTTAAGTCCTGTAAGCTTATATCAAACCTGATATTAGGTCGGTTCACTGTCTCAAATCTTACAAACGTCAGTGAAACGTGCATAAACTTGCCGCATAAATTGTGCTCGACTACATGAAATTAGATATTAAAAAAAACTTCAAATGCAATCATTACTCAGGCTTACCTTTCGAGATGCGGTTCGTAAAAGCTATCAAGTAACGCGAGAGTCGCTTGAGAATTTTGAATCCTCTTTATACGCATCAAGCAAGGTGAAAAACGAAAACGATGCCATCCGAAATCGGATTTCC
>JBBMOI010000007.1:1020000-1067500 GCA_038088405.1 Porites divaricata | reverse complement strand
AAGGCCTCAATAGAACAGTTTTATATATAAATAAAAAACCTCAATGGCGTCATAACGTTGCCATGGCGACTCCGATTGTAATAAAACCGGCCAGATCATAAGAAATTTATATAATTCAGTTGTGGAAATCTTTTTTCCATATCTGTACTTTTGCTGACGTAGTTAATGCTCAAACTTGGGAGGTATACCCCCAAAAAAATCCAGTCGAGCCACCTTAATTATATAGGAACAGGGGAAGAAATTGTAGCTGACCGGCGCGTCCCAGTAACAATCCCAGAAACAATTGCGAGACACATTTCGTCTCCAGTTCCCCTCCAGGTGGTACGCCAGGTGGTACGCCAGGTGGTACGCTTCGTGTATAACTGATTTCTGGAATAATCTACCGTCTTTCCACTTCAGTTAACAGATGATATTATTGACAGTAGTTATCAGCACGTGTGCTGTGTTGTTTGTGCATTTGTTTAAGTAGTTAATAGGCCTCATTTTCTATTGAATGACGGAAAAAAAAAACATATTTGCATGCCAAAGAATGGAAACCAAAAAATGTCGATCTGATGGCGTAAAAAGAGTTTCTTCGATATGAGCCACTGTTGCTCTAAACTGTCTATAGTAGTTGGCTGCCTGTTGAGACGGTTTTTTTAAAGTGGATTATAAAAGGGTGAAATTAGTCAATTAGGCTCTTTTTGCCTCATTCTTCATTGATTACAGTTCTTTAAGTGATATTTGAACTCTCTTGGAACTAATAAGCAATTTTTTGAGGAGGACTGTTTGCCCTAGTTTATTTTACAGGTCAAGAGTCTAAAGTATAATTGATTGGTTTTGAAGAATCACTCAATTTCATGCAATGGATGGTATTTTTACTTCATATACTCACGTTCCTCGTAAAAGGTGTAGAGATTTCAATCGAAAGATCCACGAATCTTCCCCGGAAAACTTTGTACACCTTCCAAAAATCTCTTTCTGTCGTCCCAGAAATTTTCAGTTATAGTGTTAGGATGAGAAAACCACGTGACATCGTCACTCTGGTACTCTAAGACTTCTAAAAGCTTTGAAATTAGTGGAGGAAACTAGTTTTCATTTTAGCACGTTTCAATTAGGCGGTAAAGAGAGGCGGAGAATGCTTAATTGTCGGGTGCTTCTGAGAAAAAAAAACGCCTGGTTGAATTGGTAATAAAATCGGGGTAAAATCAATTCTCTTTGCATGACCACTCACGATAATACCAAAGATCGCAGTTTCTCAGTAGATCACGTTTTCACGTTAGGGGATCACGTTTTTCGGTGGCTAAAAAACTGGTGCATACTACCCAAGAACAAAGAAAATTAAATAAATTAATGAACGTCGGCCGGAAATTTGCGCTTGCTAGGTTGCTCGGAGGCAGTGGAAGTGGGTCAGAGCCGTGATTTCTATTCATTTTACAGATGTTTATATTGCTCTCGAACGATCTCTCTTATATTTTCTGTTTGCGAGGGTCAAATACCATACAAATACTTCTAAACTCACTAAGCTGTTTAAAGCTAAAGTATTTGATGAAATATCCGAAAAGAAAATAAGAGGAGAAATCCGTATTTCCTTTAATAATGTTTTATTTAACGATTGCGGTAGGAGTTTAAAACAATAGTGGTTAAATGTGTCCATAAACATGATCATTTGTTCCTACAAGTTGGGGACACTGGATTAGTCGTAGCTGCGTTTAGTTTAAAGTGTGCCCTTTCCAAGGCCAAATTTTTCTCTGTACATCTAACTTTTTTATGGCAAACAAACCAATAAACCAATAACCAACCGCTCTATTTAGGTCGTATCTGGCACGTGACTAATTCTAACGTATTATCTTTCCCCAAAATAATTCGTACTTATCTCTTGATAGAACATGACGTATTCTTAAATTAGCAATTTTATGGTAATTTTTCTTAAAGTATTTGTAAATTGTTATCTTAATTGAGGGCCCTTCTTTAAACCGCCGCGTGTTTTAGGCCTCCTCTTAAAAGATTGATTTTATTGAGTAAACTGCTTCGCTTCCAAGCTTTGTCTTTTGAGGCAGCAAAACACTAAAATTTCAGTTTTGTCGAGTGAGTTGATAACTAAATTTGTCATCGTATAGAGAATTAAAGCTGACTAGAACTCTAGCCTTTCGGCCTTTCGATAGTCTCCTTCGCAGCCGTTTTTAGGCTCGTCACGTCACGCAACCCTAAAAACGGCTGCGAAGGAGACTAGCCTTTCGAGAGATCGAGTATTTTTAAAAGCTGTTGCAAGGCAAGGCATTGGGCCCATGTTTAACCCTTTAAGTCCCAATAGTGTCCAAGATCAATTTTCTCCTTACAATTATCCATACACTGTAAAGAGATAAGTTATAAGAATCAATAAAATGATCACCCAAGAAAAAATACTTTGATCTTTGAACAAATTCTCTCAACTAATTCTTTAAGGAAATGTATGGAGATCAGTTTGGAGAATTTGTATGTGGATACTGGGGCTTAAAGGGTTAAGAAGCTCTTAAATTAGGCATGCCGTATTCATGGACATTTGATCTTGCTAAGCCACACAAGTGCATGCGCTCGTATTGGTTAAAACTTCATAAAAGGCTTTGTTGAAAGCAATAAATACTGTCAAACTGTAGGACTGTTCTGGAAAAAGATTTTACACAAGCTGTTTCCCGTAAATTTGTTTATCTTCCGTTCCCCGTGTAAAAAAGGAAAATTTGTTTTCCTGCCCAGTTTTAAAAACTTCGTTCTGTGCTTCTGCTGATACAGAGCCAGAATATTAAGGGAGAATCGGAAAAGGGACTTATGGCCTTTCAGAGGATCAAGCAGAAATTGAGTGGTTTTTGTCCCAAATGTGGAAGTAAAAATTTTACAGCAAGAAAGAGAAATGTCTGAAACGTTTGCTTCAATGTTTATGAGTTTGTTCATACAAAACACTTAAATGACGTGATCACGCGCTCACATCTTCTCATAAATATAACTCGCGTGGTTTTGTTCTTGTAGGAAGGAACTGAAGCCGGTTATTAACCAGAAAGTCCCTTTATCGGATGAGGTTCTTCGACCTTTATTTTCTTCTGGAAACTTCGTTTAACTTATAACATGCAACAATGATTGACAGTTCACTCTGGGTTTTTGCAAATTTTGGTATCTGAACAGTGAATTTGCCTTCAAAAGTGACAGATTACCTTTGTCTGAATTCTAATTTGGGCGCCTGTTGGAATAAATCATAGTAGTTGGCAAAATAAGTGGTAGAGGACTTCTTAGGTTTTCGTGTTTTCTTCTTTGCTTTAATAATAATACAAGCATTTATCATGGAAGTTCTCTTGAAACTCAATGCCCTTGTTTAATGATATTAGCCTCAGTCATATTTTTTGTGCTAATTAACAAGTTCCCCCCAAAGGCCAGAAGGAAACATATGGCTTTCTAGAACTTTCTTTTATCGATATTTTCTTTGGGATCAGCGTGAATTGAACTGCATCCTCTTAAAACCTTGTGGTGGGTTTGGTCATGTCTCGTTAAGCGTCTTTAGTGTTCTAACAGCACGTTCGCACTGATATTCCGTCGGAAGTTAAATCTGCAGATTCGCGACATGGCTGAATGTCAAGAGCCAAAAAATGGGGCCAGAATCCCTCGAGGTCTATCAGGTTTGCTCTTTATAATTTTATCCATCATCATCATCATTTGCAAATGCCACTTTCGACGCAATTTCAATGTCGACCCTTTTTTTTCCGCGCGTTGGTTAAGAAGCCAAAGCGTGTATTTTTCAGAAGTAGTTTTGTCACTGAAAAATTTTTGAAGACTTCCAGTGTTTACTTCCACGCACAAGTATCAATTATACACGAGAAACCACCAACGCAGTCATTTTCGCCCACTCAAGACACGTTTGTTTGTTTTCATTATTCTTAAACATTTGAGTTGGTATAAGTTTATCCAGTGCGTGAAAATAGTTTTGAAAAACAGAGCAGCCAACAGCTTATACCCGCTGCTGAAGTTAGGAGAAGTAACGTCACTAACGTTAAAACCTAACTAGCACATTAGCGAGGTTCAGCTGGATTGGACTTTTGGATATGACTTTCCCGATATCTTGTTTCGTCTTTACTGGATAAATTTATTTTTATGCAGGCTTGAGAAAACGACAAATCTTCGTTACGGGTCGTCATAATTCCGATAAGGTTAAGTTTTTGGTGATTTATTCAGGCTGATTTATTCCTCGATATAAAAGCTGTCGGTGCCATTTGCTAAACGCGGTCCGGCGGATGAGTGACAAAACGCATTGTTCTTTCTGCGGCATGAAGATACAAAGATAGCATTCCGTGAAGTATTTTCAGTTAATGAGAACATTTATAGTATTTAGAACAAGCTTACTTCTATAGGAACCCCTGTAAAGTGCTGCGTAGTTTTATTCGAACGGTCACCCTCTGAGATTTCATTCTCAAACTCCGAAGTTAAAATGAAAAAACAATTTCTAAGGATTGCTCGACAGTTTTTCTTTAAAGAAGAAACATTTCGGAGTGTTTTTACGTGCTAAATAAGAAAAATCGCCATGTTCGACATGTTCCAAAGGCGTAAAATCTCGTGATTCTTACACCTGAATGGTCAGACTTGATAAATAACAAAGGGCCATGCTTTGAACCATCTTTCTTTGACGAGACTGCATATTAAGCTGAATTTTTGGACTTTACTGATTAGTCCATAGTGTGTAGTTAAACCGATGTTATTTAGCGAAACAGACTGCTCCACAGGAAAACAGAGTTTAAACACATGGAGAAACTTCATGATTTCGTCCCGAGTCTACAGACTAAAAATACTTGTAGCCAACCTGACACCGCCTGTAGAAATAGAACTCAAATTTGTTTCAATTGTCAACGCGCTAACCTGCAGCGGGGCGTAACTTTTTCCCTGTAAATTTGCAAATAATTGTTCATATTTTGTCTATACAGATATGCTGCGCAGCTTGGACGAAGACAGGTAGACCAATTAGAAATGTTTAGGCAGGTTCATAAAGGGTAATTTTCTTCTTGGGAGGTTTTCGTTTGTTTTGAAGAGAACTTTCTAGACCACCACTATTAATAATGCGAGCTTTTTCATACATCTGCTCAAAAGAATTCAGCCACATTGAGCTACATTGCGTTTTAGCTCAATACAGTGAAAACTTATTATTGTATCGGGCCCATATTACAGCGGGCGTCTTGTATTAAGTACTCCATTCCTCGCTTAGTCGCAAACTTTCTTTTGTATTTTCCGGGAAACAAACCTGGTTTCAGCCTACTCCTCTATTAAGGGGACACTAACGAAGGTCTTAAGAAAAGAACTAAGGAAAAAGCTTTTGTTTTTTGTTTTTTTTTTTTTCGAATACTGAAACACGCACCTTAAAAAGTATAAAAAAGCGTTCAATTAACTATGCTGACATTTTGAGACTCCGTATTTACAGAGTGAATGGGCTCAGCTCTGGTTGCATAATTTCAAACTACATATTAAAAGACATTTCAACAATGAAAACCCGCACACTGAGAATTGTGTTAAAACTATGTCTTGAGTTAAGACGTTCTTTACAAATGCCGTCACTGCTTAGAAATATATCTTGGCTGTCTCTCGCCACGATTGTTAACGATCCAACGGTTGAACGCAGGAGAAAGTTACGATGACCTGTCAAATTCTGGTATTAATGAAGAAGTAAGATAAGAAGCCCTTTTCTAATTCTTGGTTTGAAATTAGCGAAGGGAGGACGCTTTGAGATTAGAACTAAGTGATTTTCTTTGACTTTTCATACTCAGTCTTGGGCAAAGATTTTCAGTTAGTGCAAACTCGTTTTTTTTTTTTCCGATAATCATTGTCTGCTTTTTATATCAAACAGTATGTATCAGTTTCTTTTAGCTTCTTTTACAGACGTAAACCACGTGGATATGACTCGGAAACTTCCTGTTCTTAAAAGCGCGCAGCACCCCGGTTAAAAATTCGCAATAATTCGCTCAGTGTAAGATCACCTCCAAATCGAATTAAAAATGGCACGAAAAGTCGCCTTCAGTGAGTAGACTGGCCTTTACCTGCGCAAGAGCTCGTTCCGCACCCATCAAAATAGAATGCGTTCCTCTCTGCGGTGGAAATAAATTATGACGTTCGGTTTGTAAAGTACGACGGCACAGTTTTCACGCGGAAAATATCGATGTCTTCAGTGGACCTCATCAGGTCTACATAAGAACTCAAAGCAGAACTGCTTTATTGTCATTTATGTCAGATCATCTCTTCTCAGGTTTGTTCCTTTTTCGTTTCATGAAAATTAAAGACTGAGAAGACAATATGGCGGTTCACTAGTTTGCGATTGTCGGTACGAAAAAAAAGCCCGCGGTCAAACCGGAAAACGCTTTAATTATCACGACCATTTTGCTGTGGACGATTCTTAATAACGCAAAGCACTTTTATTAATTAAAACTAATGTTAAAGGAAATTAAAGAAGAAGATATATTGCACACAGCTTTAACCCGCCTTGCGATTTACATTATAGTATTTTGTTTTGTTTGTTACATTGCCTCTTTGTCTCAAATATTGACTACAGTTCAGTGTGCCGTGTAATTAAAAGTCTCTAGAAACTTCCTTCAAAATATCCTTTTTCGCAGCTGCAATGTAAAAATTATTTCCATCCACAGCAATTTAAGAATGTGGTTTACACCTTCTATTTCTGCGAGGAATTACATGTACACCTTTCCACGGGTTGTGAAGTTTACACCCGCACAAAATAGAAATGTTAAAATGTTGCATTATAACTGATAACATTGAAATAGTTGTATTGAATTATTGTGTCGTTTTATGTACTGATTTTCCACGCGTGGGCGGATGCTAGTAGAATGTTCTACTTATTTTATAAGTTATTTAAAGTAAGGAAGGATTAATTAAGTGTCTGTATAACCAGACTGAAACTTCGCTTATCGTATTGTTTCATCTTTTGTGGCTTTCTGTTGGTTTGTTTTTGTCTCAAAACTCTCCGAGACCTTTGTATATACTTTGCTTTTCTAAAACCTTTGTTTTGGATGACAGCGGCAAACTCTTACCAAAATTGTGGAATTTCGGCTGAAACGGCCTTTATCCAAAGGTGTTCGGTCCTCATCTGTTCACGAGTGAAAAAGACAACATACGGTAATTAATTTCTTTTAAGCCGGTATTGAGCGGGTTTTTATCTGCAGCTTAAGAAAACGACGCTTATCTGCGATGAATTCAAAAGAATGTCAGCGTGACCCTTGAATAGTAATTGACCCAAGCTATTGTAAATCCTCCCAGAATGATCCTTCAAATTAATAATTATTCTGTAGTCAAGTTTCAGTTTTTGAATATCTCGAGAAAAAGTTTGGCGTCAGTCTTTCAGTTACAATGTTACTTTAATTTATGAAACTATTTTGATCTTTGCTTTCTCTGAAACTACCGGAAATATTAAACTTTTCTCTGTTCCAGAAGAATCTGCTAATCGGTTCTTTCCAACTATTTAAATCGAAGTTGTGAATATAAATTAACACCGGTCACGGTATATTCCGTCAAAAGTACCTTCAAAATGTGTCGCTAATTACACTGACTCATTTTGCCAGAAAGGTCCGGTACAATACCTTAAAAGCTTTGACGTTCGCTGCTTTTAAAAAACTTTCGAGTCACGTGATTGACTGCGTTAAAAGAGCACTTCGAATATAGTCGAATACTCTTCTGAGGCAATTCACTCGTCGCTTGACTTACTCTTCGAGTCTCTTGTCTTTCTTACTCCGAGTCTCTTCGTTAATATGGCAGGGATTCGATTTTTCATGGATCAACTGGGTCGCAGGTATGTGACGTTTTTCTCCCTTTCTTCAAATTTTCCTGTGATAATTTGTACGTTCGGTTACTAAAACATATAAAATTGAGCTAAATTTAAGCATACGCTTTTCCCGTTGTGATATGCACTCCAACTGCATGATGATCGGGCATTGCATGACATGCCAAATAATATTAATTTTTGATGGGGTCTCAAAACGTTAAAATCTTTAAAAATCTTTTAAGACGATTGTCACAAGAAGAATAAGATACTCGTTTGCTAAGAGTGTCGTCATTAGCCACCTTTCATTTAGGCTCTTTTGTTCACTTTGCCCGCTTTAGTCGAGCTTTTCTTCCATTTCGTTTTTCTTTCTTCTTCATGTCTTGTTGTTCTAATGAAAAAAAAATCGCCGGTAAAAGAAGATCGAGCTGAAACTCGTGACTAAAATCAACAGTTATATACATTGTATAAAAAGGCATTAAACCGATGAACTCGAATTGTTTTCCTTTTTTACCAGCTAATCGCAAAAGTAGGTTCGTAGTCGCTTTGCTATTAATAATATTACTTTTAGTAAATTGTTTCAACAATAAAATCAAATGAAAGAAATGTGCGACTTGTCTAATAACAGACGCAGAGGCTCACTGATACAGTAACACAGTGCAAGGCCGGCCAGGTATATTCTGCCCGGTTTGGGGGCGACAGTTTCTTTCTTAGAGAATTAGCTATTGGTTCATTCTGACTGGATGCTAGATCGCTCCAGAGAATTCATTGGTATCCATTTCATCCAGAACAAGCAAACCTGAACGGAAAGAGTCCATCCGTGTTCGTTCGCTTTTTGTCCTTTTCCATTTTTCGGTACCTCATTCTGTGGTATATCGTTGAACACGGAAGCGAGTCAGGGCGCAAGGTCAATTGTATTATCATGCCATCGGTAAGTAGGGGCACAGACTGAAAGAGAGAATCCGTTGCTCTTTTAGAACATGCGTTTTGGAATTACATGAAGCAATTATTGATATCTCGCAGTTCTACCTTTTAAAATAAGGTTGCCCTTCTTTGTATTAGGTATATTACGGTTTAATGGGCCTTGTGACATTTCTTCAAATTTATCATCTTTGAGTGTGGAACGTAGTTCAAGATCAGTTGTAACAGGTTTTCTTTTTCTCTCTCTCTTCAGTGGCCTTATTTCTTCACGCGTTCCTCTATTATAGAGAAACTAACGCGCCATTTCACTCTTCTACGCGCAACTTAGTTAAAAGTGTTTTCTAAGTGTTGCGCGATTAGGGTACTGGCGGCATTGTTGGTTTGCCTGTATTTATTGTTATGAATTGCTATTGTTTGGTAAAATATCAGATTCCGCCCGTCCACATTTTTAAAAATTCAATAAAGCTATTCAGTCAAAACATTGAATCAAACCGCTGTTTTCATAGAGTAATATTTCATGTAATCCTTCAATGTACATGTATGCCCGAGTACACGAGTTTAATGATATTATTTGCATAATTTCGGTGCTTGAAAAGCTGCAATTAGTGTTGTTCGAAATGAAAGTCCTCTTTATAAGATCTACAAATATGGGCTTCCTTAAATTGAACTAGTATGTTCTTAAGCTATTTTGACCTCAAGAATTAATTTATAGATAAGTTAAGAATAAGTGTGATATAACTTAAGGTGTATATAATGATTTTTGTGACTTGTAATTTTGTAACAGAGTCGAACAGGTAAAACGTCTATTTTTCATTATTCAGCCAATCAGCCCTGCGGCATTTTCAAAAGTCTTAAAAAACAAATGTTAATAGGTTACAACGAAAACTTTTATCGGATTAGACAAATTTATCTGATAGTGGAGCAGTGTGCGGTTGCTTAATTAAAGTAGGATGTACAAAGAGAAAAAGTTTTGCAATTTGAGTTGTACAATAGCTTTCAATGGAGATCGCGTGGGCGGGAGTGATAATTGAAAGAGAGTATTTTATTATACTCTTCGTTTAACGTAAATTTCTTTCATTCGTTTAACAGCGTGAAAAAGCATCCAAGCTAATCCGGCTTACGACGAGTATTGCCCATCTAAAATAATCAATGGCTTTCAATCAAGTCAAGTTTTTTTGCTGAATCTTTTAACTGAAATATCAAGATTGAAAAATATGAAAAACTGCAATGAAATGTAAGGATCATGTTATATAAACACAAAAAGTCGTCTTGTCTGACGGAGAATGATTGATTTTGGGTCAGGTACCCGCGAACTGTATTCATTCAGCCGCGCGAAGAAAAAAAATTGTCTCTTTGTTGTCAGTTCTGGAACTTTCGCTATCTCCAGTGTTTGCTGAAATAGAAAACTCGTTTTATTTCTTATGCAAACAGCCTTGAAGCAATATGTCGAAAACGAGATAACATATTCAATGAAACCTCATTTTATGAGTCTTTGTTTTGGCGTAGAACTTTCTGGAACAGTTCTCGGAGCAGAACATGATCGCCAACGTGGACATCGTTTCTTTGCGGTTCTAAGGTAGACCGGGTGTTCTTTTCTATTGTTGGAGACAGGATAAAGTGAAGTTTATTTAAAAATCTACGAACGTTCGTACCAGGATAAATATAAATTTAGCCGGCATCATTAACCCCACGTTCCCTCGAAGGTAAATTGCTGCTTTGTTGATAAAGATGTTGCGTCGTCGCTTTGATTTAAGAAAACAGTGTTTTTCTTTTATTTCAGCGGAAATACTAGTGATCACGAAAGTAAAATTTTAGTTTCTTAGCATTGTGTGAAATTTTCGGTTTTATAACCTTGTGATGTCCGCAAATATAGGTCCTGAATGGAGTTCTTACAGTGACCAGTAATACTATCCGGCTTCCCACGTTAATTTTCGAAGCTATTCGCGATTCGGCGTGCGGTTCACGAGGAACAAATCATTATGGAGCAGGACTTAATGGCGAAGCACTTCAACGAACTGAGGAAAAGGTTTGCTTTATTATTTGGCTTTCAACAAGCAACGTTTACAAGGGATAATAGCATTCGCCTCTTTCCTTTGAAATCTCATTATTGAAATGATAACTTATTTAGGGGTTTTAACCTGTAATCCCTCGTATCATTGTCACAAATGCTGACGACAACAACGGATTCAGTCCAGTTTCACATTTTTAAGTCGAAGCGTTTCATCGCCCACTAGTTTTTAAGTAGGTAAATGCATGAAATATACATTGTACTACTTGAAAATTCTGTGTATGGTCTTTTTGCACTCTCAATTTTGAAAACAAAAGATGTATTTAAACCAGTTCTTAAAGGTACCAATTTTCAGACTTTTGTTATCGTGGAGCGAGGCGTCATGGCCTGTCAGCCAATATTATTTTCGTTTTGCTGGAACTGTCGAACAATGAATTGAAGTCTATTTTTACAGTACGATGAAGAAAACTGGCTCTGGGAAGTCGTCCCACAGAAGAGCATTTACATCACAATAACGCTGTATTGGTATAATCTGCATCTTGAATACGGTGTCTTTAATTTATTTTTTTCTTCTGTTTTACGTTCTTCAGTGAAAGAAAAATATGTTCAGAGATTTATATCAAGAGCAGAGAATACTTTATTGATGATAGTCTTCTTTTTATTGTGAAAACATGTTGTAACGCTATGAGGAAACAAAGTCTGTGACCCGTATCAAATGTTGGACGTGATTTTTCTAGCAAACGAGATATTTGAAAATTAATCAAATTGCTCGAATTTTAGAAGATTTTAAAATAGCCCTGTCCTTGTTTTGTGGACCCAATTAAGAGTATCAAGGATTGCATTGGTAAACTTTATACTTGAGAAAAAAAGCAAAACAAGACGAAAACAAAACCGAAAAGGGCAGCTGGGAAGAAAGATAGGTGCTTTCTACTTTTCTGCCAACTTCGATAAAAGCGTTGTCTGGCTAGTGCCTAGACCTCGTCTTTCCGGCGCGCGGTCAATGCATTTCAAGCTTGTCTGCGCCATGTAATTCCATACGGAGACTTGATTGCGTTTTCTAGATCATACTCTGTAGATATGAACCATATCTTTTTCACTTTTGTAAGTCTAGCGATCAGTATCACGTTTTCCCAAAGTTATGGTTTTCCCTTCGTTTTAAGGTGCAGGTTTCGAGAGCTTTTCCTCTCTCACCCTTTTTTTTTTATTTTCCGCGATTTTCGAGTTTGTTTACTTGTCCAATTTAAATCGGTTTGTGTTGTCAGCAACCTTTTCAAGTGAAACAGTGTCTTTTGTTCATCGTCAGGCTAAGTTTTTTCGAAAAGCTAACAGCTATCATTATGTAGTCAGTCGAGTGTCACTTCTGCAAACGTTATGATATAGTTCTTAAATGGCTTGGCTGTTGTTAAGTTGAAAGCGAATTGTTAACTGTAAAGTAGAACGAAGACAATTCCGTGTTGTGAAAAGTGTGAAACAGTACCGCGTAGGTTGTTAAAAGGGAAAAATCAAGTTTAGAATTGTGGCGGAAACATTTAGCCACGAAAATGTTTTTGGTAGTGAGAGCTAAGGAATAAAATAATATAGATTATTGTTCCTTTTAAGGGTTTTAAAAATTTCAAACGATCTTCTTCTTCGTCATTTCACATGTATAACACCCCAGTGGGTAAGTGTTGTTTTTGTCATTGGCCACTTAGTTGACTCTGTGTGAGCTCTATTCATCCCAGTTCAATTTGGCTCAGGTAAAATTGTTTGCTAGAGTAAAGAATCCTGCGTTAGTAATTTGGCCTAAAGTAGATAACATAGTTTTCTGTACAGAGTGTAATTTTTTTTTAACGAAGCCGGAATTCTCATTTGACATTTTAACCTTTTTAAATTGAAAAGATCCGGTTCACTTTTTGCACACCCAGGTAGAGGCCAAAAAGGTTGGCAAATTATCGTAAGCAGTATTTCACTTCAAAAAAAAAATTTAACACCCGAAGAAGCCGACGGGGGTTAATATCATGTTAGTTTTATTATGGTAATGAGAAATGACAATGTTTACGCATTTATTGAGGAAAAAAGTTCCAGATGTTTCGATTTTTCTTTATTACAGTTTTAGTTGCATCACGTGCTCTGTAGAAACAAGTTGACTTTCACAAAAAATCTATTTTTTTCGCCTCCAGACGCGGTTAGTAGAAATGTGGGGAAGTAGTAAGTTTATATATCCAGAATATATTTTTTTTGCTTGTTGTTCTAGGCTTTTATCTTACCGCACCACCGTATATAAAGAAGCTGCAATCACGTGTATGAAACTGTAGAAAACGTGTAAATCATGCGCGCGTTCTTATGAAATTAAGGAAAGCGAAGACGCGCGAAGAGGATAAAAACTAAATCGGTTGTTATAATGTTTAAGCAGAAAACGTGTTTCCAAATACCAGCTGATTGATATCGGTTTTGCGGTACATAACAAAGGATGTTTTAATCTGGAAAAGACTGTGGTATTACAAATTTAAATCTTAATGTACAAATTATTTATCAAAGTGCATAAGTTATTCTTTTGTAGTCATGTGATTTAAAAGGTGCATCCTCGGAGGGGGGGCGGGGGGAAATCCGCGGCTGAGCCAACCCACGCTAATGTGTTCATGGTCGGAACCCCTGCTTTAATCATGCAGCAGACAAAAACAAGGGATAAAATATAGCGTACTGTTTACAGTAGCGTGAAAAAAATATTTTTCAGACCAAACACAGACTACCAACTCCGCGGTTTGGCCTGTACCCTACGCGTGCGCACAGCTAATTCACCCACGACAGTGGTAGCCATGGCTACGGACAGCTGTTTCGCCCTAATTAGGACTTATCAGTCGACATGGCAGACTGATAAGTACGGTTAAAGCTGTGTTCACGGGTGTGTTTTCGTGCTGAATTTTGGTGATGTTAAAAAATATTAACCTTCTTAAACTGAGCATGGGTTACGCGTTAACTTCGCGGGATGACACTCGCGGGTATAAAATATTCGCCTTTTAAAAGGATAGAAACGTTGTGTAACTATCTTGGCTCCCTTCAAGTCTGCCATATACATTCTTGGATAAAATGAGCCATGTATAAGCTTTAGAAAAAGAACCTTAACTGACGACAGCGACAATTTCGCCGCTTTAAAAATTAATTCACGGTCTTTCAGTCTTCGTCGCGACTATTACAACTTACTTACTTTGTCAAATGTAGGCGAACTCTCCAGGAGTTGAATTTCTAGAACCATATCCAGTTTTAGTAAGAGAAAGAAAGTTTCCTCCTAGCTTGTTTACAAGAAGTGTATAAAAATTGCGCTGCACGTGCGAAGTTGTTGTTTTGCTAATTAAACCTATTGCTTTTTTGACGTTCTGCTGTTGTAATGTGTTTTAATCTTTCTTTTCTATTTACAGCCTTTCCAGTGACAGCGAACGGATATTAACCAATCTACTCAGCTCGCCGACGTACTCTTCAGATTTCTTTAAGATGGACGAAGACAGATCAAACCCGCCTGTGAAAAGAGTAGGAGAAACAGTACGTATAGCGTGCTTAGACATCGGCTCTTACCGCCCACAGGACATGGTATGGCAGGTTGAAGACGAGCACGTCTTGGTACAGGGGAAGCGAGCCCAGAGGTTTGATAAAGGTGTCGAAGGAGCAAAATTCTCAAGAGCTATTCCTATCCCAGATGGAGTGGACCCGAAGCGAATATCAACAAGATTTAGCGACATAGACGGACAATATATCATTGAAGGAGTGAAATTTGAAAAGGAGCAACGCACGCCGAAAAGAAAGACTAGTTGTGAGGTTTTTAATGAGGCGAAAATGACGTTGACAATCGATTTAGGAAGTTCCAGGGCACAGAAACTGGTTCATAACGATTTAAATCTGAGCCACTTGACAGGAAACACGCGCGTCTTTGATCCTGAAACAGATAAAATTGTAATTTAGGACTAGTGTTTTAAAGACTGGTTTGCTCATGCCTAAATGGAGGCTAATTGAAATTTTGAGCGCAAAACGCGCTTACACGCTCGTGGTTTGGCGTCTTGCAACTTTTTGTGAGTGAGAGGAAATTCACAAAAGAAAAATAATAGTTTGCCCGAATAGTTAAGGAGAATGATTTTTTAAGTTGGCTTGAAAGACTGAACATGCGTTAAAGTTTTAAGATGAATTTGATTATCTAATTGTTTGCCAAAGCAAGACTGTTCCTTGGATTGAAAATGTGTCGAAATTAATTTTTCCAGTCCTGAGCTGAAAAAGATAGTATGATGTACTTTGAGCTATGACTGATCAGGTAATTCCTTAATCGACCCATCAAATCGAATCTGGCAACATTTTGGGTGCGAAACCAAAGTTTCGATACGAAAGTTTGCATATTTTAATTGGAAAAAAAACGTGCTTTACCCCGCTTGTATGTTTTTGCGATAAGTTTTATTCCGGGTTCATTCAGTTTTTTGGAATTTGTTGGTGACGTGTGACTGATTCCCGGTTACATATTTGTATTTGACTCGCTAATTTATTGTGTGATTTTATAGAAATTTTGATGTCAGAAGTAAACCACTATTTAATGGATATAATGATCATTGTAACTCTTGTTTCAATCGACCATTTTGAGTTTTGAGGATGCGAGTGAACTTAGTCGGTGTCGCATCGAAATGCAATGTGGGACTGTTTTGGGGGACTAATTTTGACCCAGCGTCCAGTGCAGCCTCATAGTAGTAAATAAGGAAAGCGACAGTATCCATAAAATAGTCTCATAATGCAGTTCGGTACAACACCGACCTAGTCAAGCACAAACTCCAAATGGCTGGTCCAGGCCCTTAAGTTTTCTTTTAAAATTACATTATAAACGTTGTGTGAAAATCGATCTATTGAAAAACAAAGCGAGTCTTAGTTCATGGAGGATTTTATTGCATGTTTCATTTTCTTAGTACTAAACACGTGCACTCCTCTTAGAGGGTTCTCATTAGATCCCGTAATCTGGGTGGCCCCCAACAACATCAACAACAATAACTTTTTTTATCCACGGTTAAAAAATCATCAGGCTAAGTGAACTACTACAAAATTGTAACCTGTTTAACTAATTAAGTTTCTTAACCCCAAAAAATGTGCCTACTTGACATGATTGCTGTGATCACTGCAGCCGTGTTTAAAAGTGGAAAGAGTTTACGCTTGCCGCAGCTCAATAGGGTGACTATTCCACAGCACCTGACCTCTGTAGCTGAAACTATTTTTTTAACATAATTAGTACGGGGTAGTGGAATAGCTAGGTTGCCCTCGGAATCCCGGAGAGAGTAATAAGAGACTTCATTACGATAGGAAAACAACGAATTCAAATACTGCGGGGCAAGGCCATTTAGAGATGTAAGGAGAGATTTTCCGTGAATTCTTTATTTGCCTCGAATTTCATATATAGCTTTCAAATATTTGCCTTGACGTTGTTTTTAGTAATTCATACTGAATTTGCCAGGAGCTCCTGATTTGCATAAAGAGGTTTTAGCTCCGCAAAAAGGCTCGTGTCATTTTATTGTCCTTTGTTGTACTTAGTTCGATAACAGAATAAAAGGTTAGCAGTGTTTACAGCTGTCAAAACTATTTGCCACTTACTCTTTTCAACTGGACACATCTACCTTCAATTGTTGACTTTTAGCAAAATCAGTAGGGCCTGTTTACATGGAGGTGGGGGACCCCAGGTAGGTGAGATAACCCGCTTAGGTGGGGTAGCCCGCCTGTCCATATAATCTCTCATTTTAATGTGATCACGATTACATGTTAGGTGGGGTAACTTGCCTCATGTTACCTCACCTACCCGGGTTTCCCCACCCTCATGTAAGCAGGCCCTTAGTTGACTTTAGTTTATCTTTTAATTTAAGCTTTCTTTTTATTCTGCACGACATCCGTTCACATTAGCACCTTTTTACAGATGTACCTCGTTTTAATTGCATTTTAGCTATATGTATTTACGAATACACCCTTCATCAGTCAGTGGCAACAGCTGCATGAGTTTGGGATATGAAAGGTTTTGCTGACCTAGCAAACGTGGCTAGCTTTTGTTCCAGTACTTTTACTTTTTAAAAACAGCAACAATAACAAGCTATAACTATATCTCTTTTATTTGATTTTCATTTACTTCTAAATGATTTCTGTTTACATATCTTTTCAATGGTTGTTCAAATCATATATAAGTAAGTTGGTTTGAACTGATTTTTCTGATTACATTGCTCATTACATCGCGGATTTCAGAGCTGATTACATCATTACATTTGTGAGCTAAGTTACGCGACGTGTAGAAGAATAAACGCTGTTGTAACCAAAGTTCAGTTTGCCTTTGCTGTACCAGTTGGTGGTTTGATCCCGGACCTCTAGAGAAGTGACGGCTCTTTCCCGCAAGCAAGTTGCAATTGAGTCTAGTTTCCCCAGTTAATCGAGAGTTAAAGCGCCGAGTTCCCGTTCAACTGAAAATCATGCCCATACCCGCATTCAAAACAAAATGCTATCAAATTTCACTTTCTAAGCCGTTCGTTAAGTGTTCAGATCGTTCAAAAGTGGAAAAACCTTCCGTCACAGAGAGTTATAAACCATAGCTGCAGTTTGAATTTTCCGTTGAGCCTCTAGCTTTTTCCAGGCTAAGGATGTAAAATGATTGCCAACACTGGCATCATAAGGAAAGAAGGTCAAGATTCGCTGGGGCGGATCCAGGATTTGACGAAGGGGGGTTCGGATAAACGCCGAAGGCGGTAGCCCCTAGGGGGTTCGGGGGCATGCCCCCCCGGAAAATTTTAAATTTTATGGCCTCTGAAATGCGATTTCCAGCGTTTTCAGGGGCAATTTGAAGTGGCTTAATTGCTCTAAAGTCACCTCCATAGCTGAGGTGGTTCACTTTTTTTTTAATCACGCGTTTGTTATACGTTTTTACGTTCAGTTTAGTGGGTTCGACCGAACCACCCCTAGATCCGCCCCAGATACGGACGGCGCGATTTTGAAGTTTTTGCAGTTTAGTTACAAGGGATTTGTTGCAATTCCCTAAAACCACGCTACAATAATCGGAATATTGCATGTTTGTTGTTCAAAACCGAGGTGGATAACGTTATCCACCGGATAAATCTCTATCCACTGGATAGCGCAATTGGTTTCCCAAATACTTATCCGCTGGACAGTGATTTATCCTGTGAATAGCGCTATTCATCTTTTGAACAACCCGGGCTTGATGGTTATTTTTTTCCCTTCTGATCCAACTGCAGCGATTATTTTCGAGGAGGGACGCCCTTCTTGAGCTCGAACAATGGCTTCTTCGCCGAATATCATTCTCTTTGATCAACTCATTGGCTTCGTGTTGTTCAAGCCCATGTAGCATCTTTGATCTTCGATGGCACAACTTGATTGCAAACATTACTCTATTGACATCCGGTTTATTCAGTTGATTCGTCGGATTGTGAGACGTTTTGGAGGCCAAGAAAACAACAACTCCAAGCAAAGCATGCACGTGCGAAAAGTGCTCACAATCGTCAAAGTCAAGGAATGCGCCAATCATGAAGGGCTTCCCGCAACTTGTAATTACGTCACTTATACCACCGTATTTCAGTTTTTATTTGCTTTCCCACTGTTTATCTACTTAGTGTCATGGATTTGTACGCCAGCTTACAAAAATTTTCTCTTGGTTAAATTTTTTTCCATAAAACGATAGTGACTCCAAGCTGGTAGTTGCGTGACAAGATTGTGGCGCGAAATTTCCACCTGAGCCGATGATATCACTTTGCGCAGCGGTCATCGTTACTAATAATTTCGCCAAACATTTTTCCGTAGAGAAAAAATGGACTCTTTTGGGCTTCTACTTTGACTTCATTGGTATAAAGTTTCAACACTGTCAACTAAAAAGATGAACGAACTCAACGAAAGAGAACAAATGTAGCTACGCGTCGACAAGAACCGGTACACGAGTTGCTTTACTTTGCTTGCCGTTGCTATCCATGAAGGCAGCTGGCGGTGAATGGGCTCTACTGAGCCCGGAAGGGACTTATCATAAGCTTTCCGAACCGAATTTTTTTGTAGGGCGAGAGGATGAGATGGACTTAACACTAAAGGTAGGATTAAGTTGAAGTTCTTTTGCAATAATGGGCTCTAGAATTTTATGTGATAAAAATCGCTGCTGACGCGATGCCCGCAGCGTTGTGAGCTAAGGCCTGTTTCAAACGTCGTACTACTGCCGTGCTAAGCTGGCTCGACTGTAGCTCGACTGCAGCACGACACTAGCACGACTTGGTTTCAAACGTCGTGCTAGTGCCGTGCTAAAGTCGAATTTAATTCAGGCCCGTTTCAAACGTCGTGCTACTGCCGTGCCGAACTCAATTGATCGAATTAAATTCGACTTTAGCACGGCAGTAGCGCGACGTTTGAAACCAAGTCGTGCTACTGCCGTGTAGCACGGCAAGCCTTGCCGTGCTACACGGCAGTAGCTCGACTTGGTTTCAAACGTCGTGCTACCGCCGTGCCGAACTCAATTCATAAATTACAAATGCATTAGAATACATTTAAAAGTTTGCTGAACCGTTTTTTTATTATTGTGTTTCGTTTTTGGCAACAGCCGTTCTATTCGACTGAATTAAATTCGACGTCTGAAACCAAGTCGTGCTAGTGTCGTGCTGCAGTCGAGCTACAGTCGAACTCACTTAGCACGGCACTAGCACGACGTGTGAAACAGGCCTAAGAGTTTTGTGGTGTGCTTGTGTAATTTCCTTTTTCTTCATACTTGGAATAGACTGTACACAATGTTTGCTCTAGCATGGAAAATTGTTCTAGGCGTGCTGTCACCAAAAACAGGTGATTTAAATATCTAGCTCCTGCTAAAATTCAGGCGAACCTTTTCATCGTCAATGAACAGAATTTCAAATTCCTTTAGAAATCACAACGATGTTGTTAAAGAAGAAAATTTTCCGCAATATCACAGTCAAGTGCTGGGAATATTTATCCTCACTCTAAAATAGACAAGATACAGATATGTGTAATTCTGAAAGGCCTTTCTTGTTTGCCCCCTATGGAAAACATGATTCTGGCAGTTCCTTTTTTACACAATAGTTCTGTTTCGAGTTGCCCTACGCTTTGTTTCTTTCTCCTGTATTGAAAAATCAGCAAGATATACAAATCCTAATGAATTCTTTTTATCTGTATATACAGTCAAGGAGTGTGGATAAACAACATGCAGTGATCTCAGTCAATTTAGAGAATGCAGAATACAAATTGCATGATCTTGGAACCTTGAATGGTGTAAGTATGTCAATTCCATGGAATGCTATAGAAGATACAATAAAATTAGAGGTTCTAGAGAGCTGCATACAATCCAATTCCCTACCATCTGCAATTGTATAACTAAAGCTGCAGATTGGTATCAGTTCGCAAGAGGCACAGGGTACCCAGACAGCTTCTGTGTGTAGTAATTTGTCACGTACACATTGCCAGAACACACCATGTTTCGCCGCCCCCACCCTCACCCATAACCTTTGTTTCCAATTTTGTCTGGGTATTGCACGTACAGTCATCCCTAGAAAAATTAAAGCCATAAAGCTTATGCAAAATTTGAGGTTAGCAAGGTATGTTATGGGTGATACTTATGTCATGAATGTTTCATTTTTTTTTTCCATAGTGTAATGTGGAGGATAGAGTGCAAAACAGTCCATATTTTTGTGTTTTCAAGTAGGCATGAACAATCAAACAAAACCTGAAAACAGAGAGCGAGACTGGGGAGAGATGCTAAAAATACGGACTGTCCATTTTTCATACATTATATTCATTCGAATTACCCACTTCTCCCAGCCACGGCCAATTCCCATTGGCTAACTTTAAGATTTGAAATTTAAGAAGCTATCCAAGCTATATTTCCAACAAGTCATTTCTGGTGTTCCATACCACGATGAATTCACCGTCCGCACCGCGCGTGAGGCTCGCGCATTAGGGGGTGTTTACATGACACCGGGGCAACTTTCGCCCCACAGTGAGTTCACTCCGGTTCCCTCTCATGGCTCTACATTCAAAATCTCGCAACGGTATCATGTAAACACGAAACGACCACCTGTTTCGGTGTGAAATCAGTCTGCCGGTAGACTGGAACGGGTAGCGCATGCGTAATGTTCGCAACTTTGAATCATATGTCCATTTTATCAACATGAAGTGTACCTTCAAATAACGAGATGTGAAATAACCCAGTCATCATGTAAACACGATACGAAATCAAAAAGTCATGTCGGTATGAAACTCCCTTAGGCTCTCAGACTGCTCTTACTCTACTCTAAACCGATCCGACTGTTTTGCAGTCTATGTGAAGGATTAGGTTACAATATCGTGCTTGGGATGTTAATACAAATTTTCTTTCTTTTTGTATTTGTTTTTTCTGTAGTATCACTGTGATGTTTATTTTTTCAGACATTTGTGAACGAAGTGAGAATTAGCCAGCAGCCAGTGGACTTAAAACTGAAGGACAATATCCGATTTGGATATGATATCCTTTAAAATATTACAGTTAATTAAAATCTTTTATTTTTTTTAACCCTTAAGCCCCAATATACACATTCAAATTCTCCAAACTGATCTCCATACATTTCCTATAAGAATTTGTTGAAATAATTTAATAAAAGATCAAGGCATTTTCTCTTTGGTGATCATTGTATTATTCTCATAACCTTATCTCTTGACAATGTATGGATATTTTGTTCGGAGAAAATTGATGTTGATCACTATTGGGACCTAAAGCTGGTTAAAAGCAAAGTAAAACCATAATTAAATGTCTCCACACGGATTGAATGACAACCCTGTTTTCTTCTTTTACATTGAAATGTTCCCATCCCAGGCCCACACCAGACCTTTAATTTGTTATTACCATAAGTTGCTAAGGTTTATGGAATAATAGTAGTCAGTCATATTGTTACTACAATCGTGTGGTGAGAGATACAATTCACTGTGAATTCACTACTATACAGGGGTGTTGAAATATCAATATCAATATCAGTTCCTTTCAGGACTACACCAACCCAGACAATCATATTCCATGTACTTATGACATGTTTTCTGGGCTCAAATCATTCACTGAATCATGTAGATTTTATTATTTAATTTTAATCAATTTGCCAGGCAATCTTCTAACAGGACCACAAAAATTTGCATTTCAGTATATAATATAATATATTATTTTTTACTTTGGGATGTTTACTGACTTCAGTATAACATAATAATGTATTGTTTTATACTAGTGTTTAATAATTTTAAATATAATATGCTGATTATATAATTTTCCCCCTTAAAATTTTATGCTCCAAGGTATTATATAATTCTTTTCCTTACAAGTGTGATCATTTAAATATCCAGGAGAAGAAAAGATGGGAGAAAAATATATTTTCTTCTTAGTGAATACTTTACCTTGAATCTGGCTATTTTTAGCAGTGTTAATGTGAGATGCTGGAAAGTCTGCCTCAGAAAAAGAGAACTTTCTGACTGAAAATGTATGCTTTCCAATGTTGCTGTGACAAACAAAATATTAAAATGGCTGTCAGTTTTGGATAAAGCATAAAATAAATATTAGCAGGTGGAGTATGTGATTGGTTTTTGTGGGTGTCTGGAATAATAGCAAATTCAACCCAACAAAAAATTATATGCAAATTTCAATGTTTAGTTCTGGCTGTATTGGTTGCTTTGATGTAGCATTGTGAATAGATGAATCCTTTGAGTTTCCTTCTAGAAAATAATCAAGACATTTTTATGTTGAAGTATGAAGACTGCAAATAATGCAGCAGACATTTGAAGAGGGAAAAATATACTATGTCTGTTTCTCAGACACCATTTCCAGAAATGCTTTTAATTATGATCACAACATGTACATCTGCCCTCAGTCTTGTGGGCCTGTGTTATGCCCAGGCTGTTTCCAGCCAGAGCTTCATCGTCAATGCCAGGTACAATTTTTTTTTTTCATTTGTATAGCTGTTAGTTTCATTGTTACTTTCACCTTCATGCATACTCCTGTTCTGTAGTTTTTGTGAAGGAATGATATATGTGAAAGTTTTACATTTCTAATTCATCATTGAAAAGATTTTTGTCAAAATAAATAAACCTATGTTAAGCACTGCAAGAAAAAATTATTGCTGGGTTTTTGCTTACAAAAAATTAAAAGTCCCAAGTTGTTTTAACTTGTCCTTAAATAAGATATTTTATTGTTAAAAAGCAATGTTTTTATTTTCATGTTTAATATTTTTATGGTAATTTCTTATTAGTAAAGTACTGTGTGTCGGGTTATCATTTGCATGTGCTTAGCAAGTGACTGTTTGCAACATTGATTTAAAAGCAAATATTACAATTTATCTTTCTCTGCACAAATTACACTGAATATATAAAGTAATCTTTTTTCTTTTTTGCCTTACTCAATTGATTTGAATTATGTCCTTGGCAAACACGGAGGTTTGAAAATGTTTGAAAAACTACCCTTTTACATGCAAACATTCTGGTAGTAACAAAGTACTTTTAAACCATAGAAGTAAAATAAAAATAGAACAAATAAACAATGTTTGATTTAGTTTGCTGATAACAGTACTTCTTCAATAGCATTACATGTAGGTAAAGGTGATTGGATATTCATCAAGGTACATAAAAATGCAAAAAGGATAAGGTCGATAGCCATGATCTCAGGTCCATATCAGTACTAAAATGTTATTGACAAAATGTAGTATTACAAAATATTATTGAATTTTTAGCAGAGTTCATCAATTATTGCATAAAATATACAGCAAGTGATAATAAAGTTGCATCCTTTTTTTAATTTTGGGTTTCTATTTTTGACATTGTTTTAAAAATACATGAATTTTTTTGGTTTTGAAACACCTGCAGTGCATTGTGGGATTTGTTGACACCTGTGTAAGGCCCAGGCCCCCCCAGGCAGGTGGTGTACTTTGATTACATAGCAGGTGCCTCTAGTGCAATAACAGCATGCGTGACTGGTGACAGAGTCAAAGTAAAGCCACAGTATTCAAATTCAGACTAAAACAAAAAGTCAACTCCTTTATGATCATCTATAAGGCCAAGAATTATTGGTTTGACATAATCTATTATGATGTGTAGGCTTAATGTTCATTGTACGGTAGAAGCCTACAACCCTGGCTGGGCCAGTGATGAAAGTTTATGAATCAGAAATTGTTAATTAACATAAGAAAAGATTAAATCTCTTTGTTTGCTCTTCAAGCAGTGGATGTCATCTGCTCATGTGGTTTTGTCACAGTTCTAGGATTTTAGCCATGGTGTTACTTTTTCTCTTTAAAATAAGGTTTGGCAGTTGGTAGACATTTTACTTTGGCTATCATTTTGTTGAAGTTTTTTCCCAACAAAGCAGTCATTTATATTTCCTGTTAAATTTCCTTTGGACCTATTCAAATTTATTTTAAGGGATCAGCTGACATGTAAATTTCATGTGTTTGACACTTGATATTTTTTGTCTTAAAAATCTCTCAAAAATTGCCTTTCTTTTTTGATCCAAATTTTTAAAAAAGATTTCTATTTCATTGGAACGGTGGTGTTTATTTTTATTTGGTTTGACTATAAGCTTTTCCTTTCTGATCACAGTTCCCTAAATTGTATTAAATTATAATGAGTCAACTACCAGACTGCACTTGTCATGTAGCTTAAGACTGATCATCACAAAAGAATCAATACTTTGAAATTGAAATCAGGAATTTTTCCTTGGTCCAGTCAGTTGCCAAGGGAAATTTGAAACCCATGAGTTGATTGTTGGATGTGATGTTGTTTTTCTGTGTGAGAGTATCATGTGAAGAGAAGATCCTTTATGGCCCTAAATGGATTTCAATTGAAGAATCAAGCACACTCTGTGATGTCCTGCGCTGTGCTACAGGAAACAAATACTTGTCAAGAAAACTTAAAGTTGTTGTGGCAAGTGAGAAGTCTTTAAAGGATTTGTCCTTTGTCAAACTCTGCCTTCCAGTGCTAATTTTGGATAGAAGTGACAAGAAGATTGTTAGCTTCCTGTTGAAGCCCAAAGATGTTGTCATCACAGTAAGATTATTTTCTTTTTGTGATGCTTGTATAGGTTTGCAATGTATGGCACAACTAACACCTCATCCATACAAGAATTCATTAAACCTAAAGTCTTCACAGTTCTATGGGTCAATAAAGATTTTTAACATACATCCTGTACATTGTTTTTATTTGCTCACTGGAAACTGCCTGATATAGAACATACTTGCACAGTGATTCTTATAGCCCTCCAAGTCTTTGTAAGGATATTTGTAAAGCCAGAAATATATAATGTTATTTGTCAAGAGATATAAAAAAGTAGCATTGTTTGCTTGTGAATTCATGAAATGGAAGATTTGATGTTCAATGCCATCTTGAATTTACATGTTTCATTTACTCTAACACAATATAAACAAATACATGTATTAGTTAGGTTTAAAATTCAAAGTAGACTGTATATATTTTGTGTGTGTTCTTTGTATTGGTAGTCCGTCTAGCCTCATGTAGCAGCCAAGGTTTAAAATTATTCTGGTTTATTGTTGTTATATTGACATAACTTTTCAAGAATTTTATTTTTCTTGTGCACTTTTGTAAAAGGATTGTTTTATTTACAGCAGTTCATTCATGATATGAGCTCACTAAAGTGGTACAGCTGTGTTAAAGATCAATGGACTATGTAATCTAATGGTCAAATAGCTTCCATTTTAGATTATAAGATCAAAAAAGTTTTTAAACTAAAAATAAAACAAGTTTCTTAGTGATAATGTGCACTTAAATAAATTTGTTTGCAGACTATTCACCGCAGTGCATCTTTATATACATTTTGATTGCTGTTTTTCATTTTCTTGTACAGTTATGGCCAAGAAAGTAGAATGCTGTGAAGGGGCTATATATAATTTGTTTCGTACTTCACAAAATTTAGCATTTCAAGATTACTCTTTGGTTGCTGATAATGAATTTTTTTTCTGATCCCTGTGATGTTCTGACAGATCTAAACAATACATATTTTTTATTTTTGGTTGTGTCTGTCTATATGGTTATGTGGTACAGCAGAGATATTTGTAAAAATATTTATGTGCAACTATACTCACAGCTCTCAGTATACTTTGTGAAATCAGGTAAACTGCTGCTACCTTCCTTCTTGTAGGCATCATGCATAATGCTTTTTTTGTAACAGACTTATTGCATACCATTTTAGTTTCAAGGGTTGGTAGTTAAAACTAAAAATAGACAAGAACTTCATTTGAGTGTACATAGTATTGTTGTTTTGGATTTTTTCTTTTATGCAAATACCACTAATTAAATTTTGTTATGAGCAGCTTTGAATATAAAATTCCTTTATCTTCCTTAACTGTCCAAACACTTAAATACTTTTCGAGTGGAGCTTTTGCCTCAGAGGAAAAGGCAATTGGTTTTTGATGATGATAATAACCCAGGAAGACAACAATTTAATGGCAACAATGATCATTCATTGGAAACTGTTTGGGAGTCTTCTTACAGAAGCCAGGTTTACTGTTACATTATTGTGTTGTTCCTTCATTTTATCCATAGTCCTATCACACAGGTTTATGTTGCCTTCATTCGTAAGCCAAGCTTTCATCCTTTGGATCAATTTAGGTATATGGGAAACTGCCCACCTACCCCTCCCCTAAGCTAACATTAACATTTACTTCTCACTTTGGGCAAATTGTTGGCTTAGGGGAGGGGTAGGTGGGCAGTGTGTCAGAAACCTAAATAATTTAGGTTTCAATAATTATTGATCCGTGTAATTTGTCATTTTTCCCCCCAGGGAGACTACCATGTGGAAAGGGTGGGATGCCCTTAAAAACAAAATTGGTGTTAAAATTGAGCTCATGTAGGGGAGCCATCTTGATGTGGTTGTTGGCTGAAGTTAAAAACGACCTTTCAAAGCTAGAGATACCATTCTAAAACTGACAGCAAGCACTGCACAAACTGTCATAAATAGTGATTTATAACTGCAATAAAGACATTGACATTGTATGTCATATCTGATTGGTACATACCACTAATTTACACAGTCTCACTGCATTTTTAATTCTTTCACATACAGCCCTCAGCAATACCTGCGTTGATTCTGTCCTGAGCACATAAAATGATACCAAATTTTCAGTTTTTCTCGTGTCAAAGTCTACTTCCAAGGCATATTGCTTTACAAACTTAGGGTGACGGGAAGACGGGGCTTGCTGGGGGAGGGAGGGTGGGGGAAGTTATGTGTATTCTAGAACTGTACACTAAGAAACAAAATGTTTCATATTGAAAATTTAGAGGAATCATGTAAAGCTCTAGAGCTTTTATTGGTAGTTGATTATAATATTGCTTTCCTCCTACGGTAATTTTTAATTAGCTTTTCCCTTATTTCAGCCAGCTGCACCTGAAAGAAAACTTTCCATCCAGTCATCTGCTCCCTTAACCAATTCAGATGAAGATGATAGCCGTGCAGGATCTCCGCATCAGGAAATGCATAACATGTACCATGTGAGTCAGGCAAATACCGTGGTCTATATTGTTCACAATGCAGTTGTCTTCCCTGTCTGGAGAGACAACATAATGAATGATATTTGATTTGTAAAATTCCTAAAAATAAGCCCCGGGGCTTATATTTTTCAAAGGCCCTTTTTGAGGGGCTTATCAACAGAGGGAAATTTGTGTTTCAAAACCGATTGGGCTAGCCTTATAGTTGGAGGAAATTTACCGTTTTTGCTTTGTTTTACTTTGTATTTGAGGGCAATTTTCCAAGCACAAGCCCCTAAGGGGCTTATATTTGGAGGGGCGATTTAACGGAGGGTTTTTTGTGTTACGTGTCTGGGGGGCTTATACATGGAGGGACTTATTTTAGGAATTTTACGGTACCTGCTGCAAGCAACACCCATCTATTCGTGTGTTTTCAAAGACCATGCATATCCCTAGTTTTAATTCAGTGTCAATTGCATGAGTCCCATAAACAAGCAGGTTTACAATACAGACCTACGATTAGTTTATGTACAGTCAAACCCTGCTTTATGGACAGCCAGCTGATAAGGACACCTCATTACTATGGACAATTTTCCTTGCCCCTGGGAAAAGTAAGCCCTCACATTTCTCTAAAATGAACCGGACACTTTCTATGGCCCCTCAGTGTCCATATTAATGGGGTTTGACTTTACTTATTTTCACATTATTTGTCCAAAGACTTTGCCACTTACATGAACAGAGAAAGCCGCTATTTTCCCATTTTCATTGTTTCGTACTACATGTCAATATGTCCTATAGTAAACTAGTCTTTGAAAATGCATGCATTGACTAGTATGTAGCATAGTCGCATGGTAAAGGGGTTCAACTTGGTGACCTCCTGTTCTAGGATTTGGTGCTGATAGAATTATTGTGTTAACATTGTGTTTGATATGTTTTTTCTTTTTTTCTAGGGGGTACACTCACCCCACACTCAGTTCCACCCCTACCCCCATTACCCCTATATGACACCAGTGTACCACCACCATCCCCCTGTGATGTGTCATTGTCCCTCCTGCACTGGACACAGATCACCTGTCCACTCACCCCATGGGGGAACACCTGGTAACTTTGTTCATCATCAGATGGCACCTCATCCAAGCTGGAGTCATTCTTCACCGACAGCATTTCAAGTCAGGTCAGTTACACTAGCGACACCCACCAGTTACCCTACTGACACCCCCAGTTTCCCTAGTGACATCCCCGAGTTACCCTAGTGACACCCCCCAGTTACTCTATTGACACCCCCCAGTTACCCTAGTGACACCCCCAAGTTAACATAGTGACACCCCCAGTTACACTATTGACGCCCCTCAGTTACACTAATGACACCCCCAGTTACCCAAGTGACATCCCCGAGTTACCCTAGTGATATCCCCGAGTTACACTAATGACACCTCCCAGTTACCCTAGTGACACTAGATGACCTAAAAAAAAACAAAGATTTATTTTGTAAAATGCTAAAAGCAATTTTAAACAAAACACCATGCAAAATTGCTTCCATGGAGGTTTCATGTGAATAGTAGTCAGACCGTAGGATTTGCCCGTTAAATCAAAACTTCATCTCATGTCTCCTTATGTGAATCTGGGAATGAAAAGTTTAATCTGTCGAATCTGTGGATGAAATCCAGCGCGTATGGCTTTTTATGTGTTGTACAGCGCACTATTTGTATTTGCATAATTCAAAGGGTAATAGGTTAGGTATAACCGTTGACGTGATCATAGATAGACTATGAATAGTCCCCATTTTTTCTCAGGGATAGTAGAGCTAGCGAAACGCGAGCGTGCGTGAAAATCACCCTACGCGAGAAACAGTTGAAAGGCGAGACCCTCCTCGTCTTTCTCGCGTGGGGTGATTTTCACGTGTGCTCACGTTTCGCTCGTTCTACTATCCCTGAGGAAAAATAGGGACTACTCGTAGTCTAGATCATAGATGACCAACTGAATGATTATTTTTTTTTAGATCAAGGCTTCAAAGGCCCATGTCTGGTAAGTCGCTTAGTACAGCTGTACTTGTTGCACAAGCAGTGGAGGGTTTTTCAACCAAGGTCATTCCTCTGACCGGCCGCTGTCCCAGCTGATAATGTAATAAACCTATCAGACATGGAGGTGGACACATGTAGCCGCCGCCAAAAAGCGTAGGAAAACGTTTGCACTAAGAAACGTGAAGGCCATTATTGGTTTTGGCTTAAAATCTGATTGGTTAAGAGGCTGGAGTGAAAATATGTCACACGTAAAAAAAAAATGCACCATATACACGGGCGCCGAAAAATTTAACTCTTGCGATTTAGTTTTGATTGGATTTGCTTCCTAAGCACCTGATGAAAAAATAACATGTAGGGACTGGACCCTGCTTTTGAGTTGGAAACTTTGTTCAAAGCTCGCATTTTGACTGCATATGAGAAGCGAAGTTGCTTAACTCAGAGTATTCTTCCTTATTCTTCACGTGTAATAAATTTTATCGGTCGGCGATAAATTGTTTTTTTTTTTTGCTTTCTTTGTACACAGTTCCCGGCGAGAAATTCGAAATGATAGTGAAAGGAAGTCCCCTTTATGGTCAACCGCCATGGTGGGGTTGGGGCTCATCCGACGACGAGGTTTACAACTATCCCAACACTGCTACCATTCTCGAAACCGATACTCAAGCAGGACAAAAAGTTGTGGCGTTGAAGAAGAAAAAATTAACAAAAAAAGACGCGCTTGAAATGGCGCAAAGACGACACAGCATATCGACGACTTCTGTGCTATCGGAATCTAAAGCGAGATTAGTGGCTACGAGAACGTCTAAAACGACTTATGAGTCTCCAGAGCAGAAACAGGCGATGAAAGAGCACGAAGAGTATGTACTATTTCAGAAAAAATCCTCTTTACCGTATCCGGACTATGGCGATCAGTTATCCCCAGTGTTTGAAAACTCTACTAGTCGAGACTGGGAACTGCCTGACTCACAAAGCGAAAAGTCTAGCCTCCTTGAATGCGATTCATCTCAAGAAAATTCTCCAGACGATTGCATCGAAGGACATTCAAGACCAGGATCATCATACGAGATACCTTTCATACCTGACTATGAAGAGATTCCAGAACGACCTGTTAGTCAGAAAAGCGACAAGGAGAAATTGAGATCGCAAGAAGACTTACGGAAAAGTGCTGCGGGGAAGCAGGACGGCACTACAAGAAAGAAAGTTACTAGTAAAGTCAAGAAGAGACTTCTCTCTGCTGACGCTCCGACAAAGAATGGAAAAACATTATCGGGTAATTGAATATTTTTTTACGTAAAAATAGGGGAAAATCTCCTGTGAAGTCAAGACAAACAGAACTCAAGAAAATTGCTGGTCGAGAGACGGCCCCCGGGCGGGGGGGGAGGGTTACTTCCTGGTAGTGGGCTAATAGGCATGTGCCGCTGGATGGGGTCGCATTTTCACGACTGGATTGACTATTGTGAGGTTGCATTTTTATAAGAGTTACTAGAATGGGTTCGCATCATTTTCAGATTTTTAGGGTAGGAAAATTAAGGTCTGTAGGGATTTAAAAATAGAAAGATTGACACCACATCAAGTGTAACAAATGTGTTAGTTCATTTCAGGATGATCAAGTTAAAAGGGTTTAAAAGGTAGATGCATAAACAGAAAGTGACTAAGGTTGCGAAAATTACTTTTTTTCCTAAAAGGACTAAGATGGGGTCTATAATATTTCCACAGAATAGACTATAGTGGATGTAGGGATTCTGAGAGGCCAGTGACACTTACCCAGCAAAAATTAACCCAAGTAATCTCCCCCACCTCCTCGGCTGACTTAGCCTGCGAGCAAGCTCTCCCGGAACGCTCTGGCGGCGTGGCAAGAACCCCAGGAGAGCTTGCTTTCTGGCAATGGTTGACTAGGTAGCCCGGTGTTGTCGTCATTTGATAAATGCATGAGTCCATGGGGGATCATTACAGTTGTTGACAAAAGCATCTGTGATTTCACTGAAATTCCCTGGGATATAACAGAGTTCTGTTACCTTCGTTTTAGCTTCTAGAAGAAACTCAAGTGACACAAGTGAGTCCGAATATGAACCCTCTTCTCACCCCTCATGGCGTTTGGGCGTGGTCACCAAAGGTACCCCCTCCTCAGTTGGAGTGTTTGGTCTGACTGAAGTCAGCCTACAGAGGGAAGGTGTTGGAGGAAGTAGAGAGGTAACTTGCTAAAATCTGAATCCTGAATTTAATCACATAACTTTTCTGAGATTTTCTGAGATAGTGGTTGGTCAGTAATTGTCAGCAGTCGGTCCCAACCTTACAGCGCTTTCTCTGTGCATCGATGTTTTTCTTTTCAGAGTCTTTCACCAGCTCCTCTGCCTAACTGGGTACAACAGTGGGCGAACGACAGTAATAATCCAGGTTAGTTATGTTAATAGTGGAACTTCACCGTTTGTCTTGCGCGCACTTTCTGTGCTACTGGTCTGCCAGTAAAATTTAAGTGCTCTAAATTTAAGTGATGATAATCTCTACACTTACAATAATGCTCATTGTCATCAACATAACAACAAAGTGATGCAGCTTTAACAACCAAGAGTATGAAGGACAAAGAAAAAATTTTTGCACTGAAAAGGAATTCATAAATCATCAAGTCGTGCTTGCTCGTATATTTAGTCTCTTTACAACAGACCTGCACAGTTATGTCCCTCATCACACATTAATTGTATCACTAATAGGGTTTTAAAACGACCTTTTTACTGCTCCAATCTTTGATATTTGCGGGTAAATTGTATCCTAAATTGCACCAAGTTTCTTGATTAACCTTGACTGTTGTAGGCCTCGTTTACTCACTTTTCCTTCCTTGCCTCCCCCCTCCCCCCTCCCCCCTCCCCCTTTTTCATCCGTTTATCTGTTTCTTTTTTTCGTTCTAACACGAGCCAGGGGAGTTCGGATTAAAACTTACAAAAGCTATAGTCATCCTGGTTAATTATTGCTATGTAGTGCTAGACGCACTAAAGAAAGAACTTTCCACGCGTTAGGAAATTAATTACAATATTGATTTCAGGAAAAGAAAAAACAAGCGAACAAGTTCAGCTATTTATCTATAAAGTTAAAGGTCTCTGCAGGGCTTTCCAGTCTAGTTATTCTCGTAGGAAGTGCTCTCGGCCCATTCATCGCAACTTGTTCTTTCAGGATATGAACACAAACAAGTCAGTTTAGTTATTTATCCATGAAGTTAATGATCTGCTACGGTGTTAAGTTATTTCATTTAACATGACACATGTCACAAAAAGTCGGTATTGTTTTCCGTACAACAGACAACTGTTCGGTTTATCAACCCATCGAAGTACTTGGATCATCTAGCGCGTCTGAAGATTCTACCCATAACAGTTGTATTATGTCTTCTTCGAGCATTCCTGTAGCGGTGCAACGAGATGACTCAGGTAATATGTAAGATATAAGCTTTGAGCAAATACATCGGCTTCTTGCTTGTTCAAGAACTTTGCATCTAGATGTCAGCTTTCCACTTCCAGGAATAAATGCAATGTGCATCGTCCTGCATTAAAATGTAATCGAAGGTAAATGCTGGGGCTTAACTTTAAGCTCAAAGGACGAGTGTACTTTTTTTGAAAATTTCGGAATTTACCGACCGTTAGTTGTGTTAGGATAGTATTGTTGATACCAGGAGTTCCCTGGTAGCAGAGGTCTCTCACGACAAGGCAAAAATGAGAGACCTCTGCCAGCAAGGAATACCAGGAGATAACAGGCAAGCAAAACTTTTATGGCAACTGCGACCAGGTATTTTTTCCTTCTTCTCTTGATTGCTGAAAGAACAGACGTTTTTCAGTCGTGTTAATTCATTTCGGATACCTGGGCCGAGTTGTTCAAAGCAAGGTTAAGATAACCCAGGGTTAGTGCGAGATTTTAATTCAGATTTTTGAAAGCTTAAAAAGCATTTCAGTTTTAATTCTTTTTGTCTACAAGTTGATGATTGCAAGTCCAAGAATTACAGAGAAAATTATCCGAGAAAATGCTTTTGAACATGAGAAAAAGAAACCTGGGTTAAATTTAACCCCGGGTTAAGCGCTAATCAACCTTCAAACAGCTGAGCCCTGAAGGATAAATGTAAAAAATTAATGTACCGAATTAAATTACATGGAATTAATATCAACGAATGTCGTAAATAAATTAAACTGCCTTCAAATTAATTAACAAAAGTTGTCGGTTTTTATCCTAATTGAAAAGCAATTTAGTTTAGTACTGTTCATTTTAACTTTGATATAATTGTAAGGAATTCAAACAGTAAAAAACTTCAGCAGCACCCGCCCGGCATACGAACCTCGGCTCTAGGACCTGCAGAGAACCTCAGGATCCGAAAGCGGGTGTGTCGCATGTGATGATCACGGGGTTTCTTTTTGTGGCCCCTATCTTCACACGCTTTACGCGCGCGTACCCAGGAAGAGGAAGAATAAACCTGTAACATATTGAGGGGGAGGGGTGGGTGCTCTCACCAATTTAGGATCGGTTTGACCCGCGAAAGCCACCAGTTTGCCTTGGGTGAGTGGACACCACTCTTGGTCAACTCTGACTTTCTTCCAACAAACTAAGCCGGCAATTCCTACCAACTGGCTTGTATAGGATGCCTTGTGATATATTTTCATATTTCCTGTTTACAGAAAGCAAGTCGAAACTAGCCAAGGTTGCTTCCTCTCCCAGTCTTAGGCCAAGAGCCGGCTCTGCAAAAACGTCGTCGGTAAGATCGGTAAGATTTATATTCACTTGAAATCAGACAGATAGGATATACTTGGGAACAAATGGCTATAACTGAACTCTGGTTTTGGTCATGCCTTTTTAGTAACTTTCTTAATGTGCTTGCTTTGTTTTTCAGTCTGGTTTAATGCGAACCCAAAGTCTTTCTCCTTCCTCTCTGTCTTCTTCCCCGAAGACTTCCTTCTCACCCAAAATTTCGCGGAGTAAAACTATGTCTGCAGCCACGACTCGCCGCTCGTACCCTACAGCGACTGGGGGCGAATCAGACAGGAAAGCAGTCGATAGCGTCCGCAGTGTAGGCTTGGAAAGTAGTACATCAGACGATAGCGATGTAGAGTCAAGCGACACGTCACTAACAAAACAAGCAAAAGAATCGCGGAGGAAAAGTGATGAATCTGACAGGAGAGGGGTTCAACTGATTCCTGAAAAAGAAGGAAAGCGGCCGCTGTCAGCTCCTCGTCCTAACAAAACAGCCATGCTGCGCGCACATAACAGCAGGGAAGCGGTTAAGAACAGTGGCAATAAAACCAAAACCCCACCCACAGCGAAATCCAGGACTGCGAAAAACTCACCGCCAAACAGCGCCGGAAGCGGAAATAGTGCGGTGGCCAATCAAATAGGCGTTTCGCCGGCGGCATCAAGGGTATGGAGTCCCAGTGTAAGACGTTCGACCAAGTCTTCATCCGGTGATGAAACCCTGGATGTTGCGGAGACTGGAGTCAAATGTGATGAAGTTGACGTCACACAGAAGGCGGTAGATGATGTGTTTACCTCGGGCCCAGTTCTTCCTGAGTCTCTTCAGATGAAAAGGGATGATCCTGTGAATAAAACCTTTGTCCTTGGTAAGACTGGCTCGCACGTTTGGTTTTATTTGAGAAAGGGAGGGGTAGGTGTGCAAAGGGAATAGAAAAGAGAAAAGAAATAATTCCACCCCCCCCCCCTCTTTGCGTGTCATCTATTTGTGCCCACCTGCACGTTTCACTTGTTCCAAATCCCTGAGAAAAATATGCAGTTAATCCATGATACAGTCAAACCTTCTTCTTACGGAAACCAGAGGGGCATATCCAACTGTCTGCATTAGAGGCGTCCACAGGGAAAGGTTGCATTATATAACAAAACCCTTAACAACAAGCAAAAAAGGAATGATATCATTCTTCCCGCATTTTAATAGTAAGTTCTATGAAAATGGGCCCCAGTATGTAACGTTCCCTCGCAGTTTGTGGGTGCTTTAGTGAATACGTAAACCAAAGCCAATGTACTGAGAACTAGATGGTAGTAATTTTGTTTGATGTCACTCGGTTTTCAGCATTCTGACTGGTCAATTCAAAATTCAGGCCAATTCGGTATTAGAGAATTCATTTGGACACTAAGGCGGTTAAAAGTGCACTGGTAGCTAAAAGGTTTGTATAGTTTTCATCGCGCTTTCGAAAACAAAGTTTACTAATGTTCCTTTTTTCGCTCTTAAAGATGAAGGCAAAGGTGACTCGCCAATCACATCTCCAGAAGAATCGTCCATGCCGGATTGGGTCAACAAGGTGTCCGACAGCAAAACCATCACTGAATCCAAAGATGCTCTTGACGAAAACACAGCATCAACTACAGCATCAGGCACAGAGCCTGAGGAAAAAAAACTAGAATCTGCAAAAACCCAAGGCGTAAGCCTACAAAGCAAACTCATTCCTTTCGCGCCATTTATCGAGTCACCACCATACACACCCCCCGTTGCCGACCACCCATTTGAACCTCCAGTTGATTCTGTCGATGATTTGTCCGGGGGATCGCGTTCTTCAACAGGGGAGGGGAGGTCGATGTCGCCTGATTCAGTCGTGTCTGCGGCACTACCGTCCTCTCCCTCCCCTCCGTTAACTCCTAGTTCTGCGGCAAAGGCAATGTTTGATTTCAAAGGAGGAGCAGCGTCTTCCCAAAGTCGAAGACAATGGGGTGTCACTGACAAGGTATCTATCTGTACAGTCCTAGCACTTGTCATAACGGAAATTTGTCATGAAAAGGTTAACGCGCTGCGTCAGTTATCAGAACCAGGTGGACGCTCTGAGGTTATGGGCCGTGGATATTAGCGTACGTTGAAAATACAAAGCTGAGCAGCCTTGTTTTCTTTTTTTTTCCAGCCTGTCGAAGACCTCATGCTGTCGTCGATACATGCTTTCTCCGTGGAGCTGCGCCTGGCTTCCGAATCAGTGCTATCAAAAGTGAAGTACGTTGTATATAAAGTTCTGTTGTTTTGCTCCCAACGATGTCGCGGCTGGTGCATGAGAAATTTACAGTGCAAATAAGAACTGGCTGCAAGGGAGGAGAAAGTGCGCAAGGAGAGAGGAAACTACCTCTTCGCTCGTGCATATCCCCGTCACGCGCGTTTTGTCTCATGCCTTATATTTCTTGTACTCCTGCTCCGCAGGTAACGCTAAACGAACGGTCTCGAGAAGAAAAAATTACTCTTTTACGAGTAACCTAACTTCAGAACCTTTCTTTTCCTTAAAGAATTTGGGTAGGAAACATTTTGTGCTGGGATGGAGTGGGAGGTACAGAGAATAATCTCCCTCGTGAGAGGAAATAATAGCAACAAAGAGAGTTAAAATAGTTAGTTTTATATTTCCAAAAGACACGAGCTCGTGGGTACGGAGAATTGCCTAGACTAGGAGCACATAATGAGCTCCTTCCTAGATCGATGTTAAAGTGGGAGTGGTCTCAGTGGAGCTATTACTAAGATTTCAAGTGATTTCTGTCTGTTATTTTGACACAAATTCATCTAACCTGTCTAAATCTTTGGAGTAAAAGTTGCTTGTTTGATTTTGAATTTATGGTAGGACTTTATATGATGGCAGCGAGGAAGAACTGAATGGTACTGCTCGATCAAGGAACAGTTCCGACAGCAAACAGGAATCTCAGAGTGCTATTCCGGATTGGAAGAGCTCACATGCGGTATGTTTTGCGAATACTGGGGCGAATGCTGGAGAAGGGAGGATATTGGCTGTTTTTAAATCAAAATCCTAATCCTAAATTAGTACTTACTTAGTACCGGAACTAGAAGCCAGGACCTCCTAGTCTCCTCTACACCAGAGGGACAGATGTTCTAGCTATGCCATCAAAGCCGGTTACTAACTTTGACTCTACTGATTCAGTGTTTTACTCTTGTAGGAGATAGCAGGAATATTTCGAAATTTGCGCAAAGTTGAGCTTCGCCTTCGCAGTGAGTATTTGGTGCTTGTCATTTATCAAATGGTTATTTACCCATAAAATCTACTGTCAGGTTGTGCGGACATTTCACCCTCTAATTACCCCAAATCCTAAATCCAAAGATGCGTGTTCGTTACCGAAACGTCGGACCATTTATTGGTGGGTTTAAATATGCTAAGATATCTCACTGATGTCACAGTGTTAGAAACTAGTAGATGTAAAAAATGGTAATTCCCTACAGTCTTCAGAAACTCAAGGGAGAATAACTACATGCTTTGGATGCAGTGATTTCTGGGATCATTTAGGTGGAAAAGCGTTAGTTATGATTGGTCGATGGTATTCAAGGCAACCATTAACCAATCATAAGTAACGTTTGTCCACCCAAACGATCCCAGAAATCGTTGCGCCAAAAGCTTGCACTCTTTCTCCTTATAGTTTCTGGAGTGAGGCACTGATTTACCTGAACAGGTTTTTTGCTCATATAGAGTACAACATATAACCTGGACACTTAATAACACGTAACTCGGGCGTAATGAGAACATTCCATAATATTTTATGGTCTTGAGTCAGCCCCTCCAAACAGGAACATTGAGAGAAAGGGTTTTGTTGTAAAATCGCGAGATTCTTGTGCAGGAGAACCTCCACGTAGTCTGTGAGCGGGTTTCCATGTAGAGAGCAAGCAGCATGACTGCAAGTGTTTCAACGCGAAATCCGCCACGAAATCCCAACAAGAGAGCTGAATATCTGAAAAGTCCGTAGTCTTGCTTAAAATTACTTCAAAAAGTCTCAGTTTATAAAGAGAGCGCATGAGATATGTTTTTCCCACCCTCTGAGTGACACTGATTTGTTTTTATTACAGCGATGGAGCAAGCTTTGTCTATTATGTGTGTAGCTTCACAGAAAGAACCTAAAAAGGTAAACTACTTACCCCCCCCCCCCCCCTGCATTTACTGCCTTCTCTAAGCAAGACCGGGAAGTCCCTCTACCACGCCAACCAACCCCCACCACATGTCCCAAAGTGTTCATGGCATAATCATCGCAACAGAAGTGTTGAACCCTTCTGAACCCTTGTGTTGACCCTGTCTGCAGTCTACTTCAGCGGATCTGCCATTTAAAGTTGTGTGCGGTGGTGAGAACCCCATTGTTTAGAATTTAGCATATTAATGTCAGAACTTCAGTGCATTTTGATAAAGGCCGCGACGAGTTCCTCCTAAATTTTAACCATGAGGCGCTAGTGATGGAAATTTTGTAGCTCATTCAGATGCTCTGCCGCGCAGTTTTAATAAATCTTGTTCTTCGAATGTTAATCCACTCTACTTTGTTCTTTTTCCAGTCTTTTCAGGAGCAGAAAATATCAATGATAGAAACATCCAGCCTCGGTAAGTAATCCCGCCACTTCCTAAGAATCTTAGCCTGAGAAAACAGCCGACATTTCGCGACCCCAGCACCAGTTTCCCCGTGAAATGACGTTTGAAAAACGAGCGTAGAAATTCCATACTGATGACGCGTCACTACCCAGATCTGGGTAGTGCTTCTGATTGGTTGAATCAAATTTTTAGCTTATCAGACGCACTACCCGGATCTGGGTAGTGCTTCTGATTAGTTGAATCAAATTTTTAGCTAATCAGATGCACTACCCGGATCTGGGTAGTGCTTCTGATTGGTTGAATCAAATTTTTAGCTAATCAGACGCACTACCCGGATCTGGGTAGTGCTTCTGATTGGTTGAAGCAAATTTTTAGCTAATCAGACGCACTACCCAGATCTGGTTAGTGTCGCGTCATCAGTATGGAATTTCTGCGCTCGTTTCTCAGACGTCATTTCCAGGGGAAACTAGCTACCAACATTTAAAAACGTCTAGAAACCTGAATGATTGCAGCGACCAATTGCAATTGCTGTGGTAGTAAACGCTGCCATCAGTGAACTCCATTTTTTTCAATCCTAGCGACCATAGCGACCACATAGAACTAAAGATTATCTCAGCGATCGTAATCTCAATGGCAGACTGCGATCATTGATGTTTTGTTTCTATAGTAACCACTTTCAGCGATAACGGTCACGGGGAAACCTGACTTCCATATGTTCAGACATACTGGCCTCTTAATAAAGCGATTTATTTGTTTATTTTAATCATACTTCTGTCTCTCTTTCAGGCTTGGGTCAAAAATGGAGAGAGTTTAAAATCAAAGCTCGGCGGAATTCGTGGGCAGTAGAACACAGAAACCAATTTCCAGTCCCACCCGCCGAATCTGATGAAGAAGACGAGGACACTTCATGATTACCTGATATCAAGGAGGGTGCGCTTTGTTAATATGAAGACACAACTGACTGCACAGCGCTGAATGAATCTGCAATCTGGTGTAAGAAGATCCGAAACTATGAACAAAAAAAAGGTCAAGAATTTGCGCCATTCAGTTGGAGATCTATTACCCAGAAACCTTGCTCTTTTGGATTTTACATTCAAAGGAATCAGACTATTCAGTTTACAAAACAGTACCTCACCAAATGCTGTTCAGTAGATTTGATTAGACACAAAGATCTTTTTTTCAACTTTGTTGATACAAATAAACGACACAATTTTAAACAGCGCGAACAACACGGTATCCCATTGTACATTGACAAATTTGACAAAAAATGTTTAATTGCCTCTATTTACCTCGACGCAACGCGTAAGCAGGAAGTAGTTCTGTTATTTTTTTATGTTCCAGAACAAAATTATTTTCCATGAAATATGGTATGAAGTTTTTTATATATATATTCTTTGGGGGGTGGGGGGTTAAGTATGGAGGCCTGTTTGTTCCAGGATCCAAAATGACGAAGAAAATATGCAACGAATAATAATAATTATTTAAAAACAATTTCAATGTAATTCCTATTTACGATGAAGTTTGCAAAATACCCCTTTATTCTAGTTGTCAACTGTTTCTTTTAATCCTGAGCCATGCCAGGTGGGCAGTAAAGATAGGGTTATTGGGGTATACTGCAATTTCGCTCTATTTAATACCCAAAAGTAAGTGATGTAAATGTTGAAGGAGAATAAATTTACTGGAAATCCCCTGAAAAGAATTGGGTTCCGTTTGTCTTTGTTTACTGTCAAAAATCCTTTGCCCTTGTACAGTCATGCCTCGTTAATTCAAGAGCGTTTGGGGAGCTAGCCTTTCGTCACTGATAGAACGTAAGCGCTCGGACTGCGGTTAGCTGGCGCCGGCAGATTGTGTTCACGAACTTCATAAAAGGTGGCACTGAGGAATTTTGCCACATAGACAAGGAGTAAGTCCAGGTTTGTTCAATCAGTTTCTCTTCTCAAATGATGAAATGCATCTCCGATTATGACTTTTTCTGTTTGCTTTGCTGATCAATGCACTCCTTGAAGGCTTTTACATGATCCTGGCACTTTCTCCAGTCTTTATGTTCTTGAAAGCAGTCCTATAAAAAGAAGCACGGAACAAAAGAATCTCCATTTTTATGGCTCAGGGTTGTATGAACATGGCGGAGAGTGGAGAAAATCAACTTACTTTCTCATGATGGAAATGTTCTACGCAAAGCAGAAGCTTTTGATATTGTCGGGGAAAATTTGACGTTTTTTTCCCTGCGAAGGTCCCACGAAAGAGAGAACCCTGGGAACGAGGTTTACCATTTAGGATGTTTAAAAACACGTGGCAGAGTCCGGATTCACCACTTCTTTGTTATCTTCTGGTTTTTACAGACTTATTAAGTGGTGACCTACCTTGCACACTTTTGAAACGCGTCCCTGGACTGTTGGGAGGGCACATAACCCTAAAAGTATTTTGGGAAGATGACAACTCCCTTCCCCCTCCTCCCCAGCCATCCTCACCCCCTCCCCCACCTCGGTCTAGGTTCTTGACCAACGTCTACATTATCCTTTCAAGAAATTAATGATTTTCTAAACCATACGTCTCTAATTCCCAAAACCTGTAAACTGTGCTTGTTGCAGCACACATTATAATGCCCTACAGCTTACAGCATCTGAGTATCGGTCAGTATACAGAGGAGTTGGTGAATGCCGATTTTTCTATTGGCTTACCAACAATGCGTAATGAAGGTCGGCACATCCTGATTTTTGTATCCTGCTGTCAAACGGATCTTCCTCTTCTTCTTCATCTTCATCTTTTTCCACTTTATCTTTTTGTGGAGGTTCGTTCTCTCGTTTTCTGTTCTCATGAAAAGATCTTCCGCCATGATGCGACATGACGGTAACAGAGACTATTGGTGTTTTATTACACAAGAAGTCTTTCAAAATTAAGAGTTCGCTAGCAGATTGAAACGCAGGCTCAAAAATAAACCAACATGGCGGGTCTACAATGTTTTGGTTGTGGGCAAGAATTTGGCTTCTTTCGTCGCGAGGTGAGGCTTTGTCCACAGCAATTATTTTTATATTAGATTATATACTGTGTTTATTTTATGAGGTACATTTTTTAGGCAAGACATACTTTTACATTACAGGAACAGAATTATTTAGGATTCTAGTATCTCAACATGTTAACTTCTGTCTTGCCTTAGTACTAAAGATAATAAATGCTAAAAGCTTTAAGATATATTTTCAGCATGGCTGTAAGAAGTGTGGACGATTGTTTTGTTCTGGATGTACCTCCTATTCCATGGTTCTGCCGGAACATGGCTCAAAGAAAATGAAAGTTTGTTTTCAGTGCTTCGAAAATGCTACAAGGTGATGTGAGTGAAATTTGTAGGAGTAATCAATATACCCATAATTTCATCGCGTTTTCAGATCTTTTAAGGTCAGTTAAGTTTGCTAAGTTTTTCTCGCAAATCGTGTCTTTTTCTCTAGTAATACAAAGAAGGAAATTCAGAATACACGTGGGGATAACTTAAATGACTTAAACAAGAATACAGATTTACTCAGACCTGGTCAAAACTCTTTTCAGGTAACTAAGATCATCATTGGTACCATATAAATTTTAAACAAAGATTAAGGAGAGCCTGGAGGAATGCCCTATAAAAAAAGGGTGTCATTTGAAAATTTTAAACCATTCTCATTACGGTAGCTTACAGCCCCACTTGTCATCATCACCATCATCTTTTTCTGTTACCCAAGATTCTTCAAACACCTTCTTTACACAACTCTCTAACAGTCATCACAGTGTACTGTTTCTGAACCCTGATAACATTGCAGAGTTCCCTGATGTGATGCTGGGAAAAGTTAGCACTGATAGATTTCATTGAGAGGCAGTTTGGTCTCCACAATATTTGGTGGAATATAGTTTCCCCATTGATATGGTAGCAGTGCCCAACAAAATGCACCCTTCTTTTCCTTAAGTATCTGGGACAGAGGTAGCAAATCATCATAGAGCTCCTTTACGAAGCATGCTGTGCAAACCAGAAATACTGGTTCCCTCTGATTAACAGCTAGTACATTAGAAGCTCTTGTAAGTGGACTGTCACCCTCGGGATGTGAAAGAGGTGTCCAGAACTGGAGCTGGCTGCCCATGAAAATGTGAAAATACAGAGTTTGTATGCAGGGAGTTGAGAAAAGATTAAAATGAGGTTTTGTGAAGGTGGCCATAAGTATAGCTGTCTGCAGATGAAAGTGTTCGTTAGGAGAGCTTCTACTGCACACAGGTTTGTAAATGTCCTTAGTGTGGCCAATGATTTTTATCTGCAAAAGGATGACAGTTTTGTCAAGTGAATACCTCTGTCCCAAGGGGTTTGTATGCTGAAATTGCATTGTTCATGATTCTCAAATATCTCAATCAGAAACCTGCAACAAGAGGACCAACCAGGACAAATATTCCCACTTCTTCATCAGCAAGTAATGAGAATCTGTCAGTTGATCCAGATGAAGCAATTAGAAAACGACTTGCGGAGCTAAGGACAGACAGTGCTGCTTCCAAAGGTACTCTCAGGACTAATTTTCCTGAATTTTGATAGACTTTTGTCTAATTTAAATCCAGTGGACTAATCAACATTCTACCATACCTTCAAGTTTTTCTTCAACAAAGTTATTAACCCATTCGCACCTGAACCACCCGTGCGGATCCACATCCTTTCTACCACTCATGATGTCATCAGTTTTAACGGTCAAGGCCAACTTTGTCTGCCAACTTGAGCAGAATGAAGAGATCTTTCAAACCATACCAGAATGAGCACAATTCAGTCAAGGACACCGGAGAAAAAGGCAAAAAACCATGTAAGATTGACTTGTAAATCTCCATGAAAATCTTGTTTCATTGCCCACCTACCTTTCCTTTCACCTAATCCTAAGATCCTAAAAGCTTTCCTAAAAACTCTTCCCACCAAAATGAAGCCTACTAAATGCCCAGTAAGAGAAAAAAATGAGTCAAGAAAGGAGAGAAAACGAAAAGTAAAAGTCAAGAGTGCTGTGACACTTTTAAACCCAAAAACTCGAAATTTTGGCTTTCTGCACATACCCGAACTTCGCAAGCTGATATTTTGCATCTGAAACAGAAGGCCATGAAGTAACGGGTTTGTGGTAAGTTTTAGCTCTCTATAGCACAGCAATGACCAGCAAACCACTTGACAAGCTTCAAAACGCATTTTTCGGCAAAATCTCCAGGAGCGAATGGGTTAACTGACACTTTATTATAATAATAATTATTTTTGTTTTGTTTTTTTTAAGAGGCATTCTCTAACTATGCACTTCCAAAATCTCCTTTATAAATTATGTTTTTACAGACAATTCCCCTGCATCAAAAGTCACAGATGAAGATATAGGACAAAGGTTTGAGAATCTCACAGGAAGAAAAGCAATGTCAATGCAGAATTCAAATGTAATTATCAGCTGTTAAAAATTGAAAAGTTGTTAAATTTGTCGGGCACTGATCGTACCATACTTCAAGCCTTTTTTGTTTGTTTGTTTGTAGATCAATGCTCCTAAACCAAAAAAATCTGAAGTGGAAGAGATTGATGACTTAATGAAGCAAATGGTGGCAGAAACAAAGCTTGATGAGGATCATGACAAAAACACAACTAGAATTACAGACACGGAAATTGAAGCAAGACTAGCAAAACTTAAAGACTTGGACCCAAGTGAGCCAAAAATATTTTAGCTTTAATTCTTTTGTATTCTACAGACATTGTTAAACAGAACACTTTTTAGTAAAATCGGCATGTCAATACCCTTCTTTTGTCTAATCTGCACTTTTGAGAGTTTTCTGTTTGTTGTTTGAGCTGTTTATTGTGTTTTCAACTGTGCAAGTTTTCTTAAAATGTTAGGTCTTACAAATCAACCAAAAGGGAGGGAGTTTGACAGTGATGAAGATGATGAAACAGTGAGTCAACGATACCTTAAACAGGTACATCTTCTTAGAAGTCTGGTCATCAACAAAAAGACACTTTCCAGATCCTATTTTATTGCGATTTGCTTTTGTGATGCACTTGTCATTTGCACATTAAGTGGTTATAATCAGCAAATTGGTAAATTTGTAAAAACACACACTGATTGAAACCTTGCAGATGTGGCTGCTGGGCAGATATATACAGAGGAAAAAATTGAGGTTGATGATAGGTTTGTCTCAATGAACACCTCATGGAGACCAAAGCTAGGGTTGGCCTCTGCCTTCGTGGCCTGAATCATTTCTTCTTAGAGTCATCAATATTTTCCATTCATTCTCTTTAAGATGGACCAGTAGAGCCAGTTCCTATGGTTTTAGACAGCCAAAATTATGCGACACTACCAATGTTTTCCGCGCAAAATGATGCCTGAGAATGAGCACAGAAATTCCTTACATGTACTGATGACATTTCACTACCCAGATCTGGTTAGTGCCTCTGATTGGTTGTGCCATGTGGAAAAGTTTGCTTTAGCCAATCAGAAGCACTACCCAGATCAGGGTAGTGATGTATTATCAGTATGGAATTTCTGCACTCGTTTTCTCAGACATCATTTCCCAGGGAAATCAGTAGTGGTGTCACAAAATCTTGGCTGTTTTCTCAGGCTACTGTATTTTCTATCTCAAAATGAATTGAATGACATGTAATAATTCAGCTGTAGGTTTGCAATTGTAGAAAACTGGTCATTTGTCAGCTGGGTTGTATTGTACCTTGCTGTCTACCATGAAAATACTCAGATCAGGTTAAGCAATTGCTAAATAGTAGCAGTGGTGGATTCAGGGGAGGACAGAGAGACCAAACTGTGGCCCAAAGGGCTGAAAAAATGTGGATGGAAATTGGAAAAAATTCCTTCCTGCCTCTTATCCCAAGGTCTGGATTCGGCACTGAGTGGCGATGTGATTTTTTTTCTACAGATTTTAGGAGAAGTAGCATTGGAGTTAAAAACTGATGACATTGGTAAGTGAATATAGTGACATCTAGGGTTGTTGAAGTGTTTATATGCAGGGGGCAACGTGTGTTCAAGTTTAGAAGAGATCAGGGTTCATTAGAGAAGGGATGGAGACAATCATCCTCTAAAAATTTTGCAAAATGAAGCCTTTTAGGTGAAAATGTTTCCAAATTATTTTGCCCAGAAATTATTCTCTAGCTCTCAAGCCATCAGTTGTAATTCCAAGATGGTGTTCACTTCACATCCCGTGACAAAGAGGCCTGCCTGGTCAAATCCATGGAAGGGAGGGATGGTATATGAAGGGTTGAATTTCCAAATGTTTTTCTTTGTCTCACACAGTATTTTGTAATAATTATTCTTCCTCTCTTTCTCCCTTATTCTTCAAGGTGTATTATTTTTTCTGTGATTATGGTTTATCCTTTAAAGTAACTAATCATGGCCCAGTTGAGAACCTTTGCAAGGGCTGTTTTTACTAGGATAAAGACATCATAAAAGAAAGTTTATTGAACTTGGCAAAATATGTCACAGTTATTTCTCTATTTTCTTTTAGCTTGAGCAAGAAATCCACAGTCTTTACTTTTCAAACTGCTTTTTTACTGTTTAAATTCACAGTTATAGCAAACTTTTTTTTAAACTATCCCATATTTATCAATGTTTTAATTTGAAAAAAAAAAAAAACTCATTTTTATCAATATTTTATTTCCATAAATAGCTGAACATACAAAAGGCAACTCCAGTGAGTCAAGTAAACCCCAAAAACCAGGAAAATCAAAGGTATGTAAACAGAGTTTAGACCTGTACCTGTGGGTTACCCCTCATTAAATACTGTGGAAAGAAGGTAAATTTTTTGATAAAGGCAATGGTCAAACAATAAGAGAACTTTTGCTCTGTGCAGTTGAGAAAATGAGTTTTTGTTTGTTGGCTCAGCATAATGGCAGACTAGCCACTTATTGAAAATAGTATGAATATGTATTGCGCCAAATTTTAAAATGCTACATTACTTAAAACTTAAATGTTTTAATAAATTTTGATAATTCATAAATTTTGATAATTCATAAATTTTGATTAATAAATTGATAATTATTAATAATTTTTAATCACATTATTTATTTCAGTTAGGATCCACTTGTTGACATTGTTAACAAAACTTACATCTGTTCATACGTAGCCAACAGATTTCAACTCTGCCAGTACTCCATCAAAGTTTAGCAGTATATTTAGTAGGGATTACGAAGCAAACAGTGATGATGATGATGATGAGGAATTACCCTGGTGCTGTATATGTAATGGTAATGCTGTTCTGAGATGCCATAGTTGTGATGATGACTTGTATTGTCGGAGATGCTATAAGTAAGACGTGGGAATTTTTCTCAAATTATTACTTCTGCGCTTTAGACATAAACCCTTTTCCAAGACTTTCAGGAAGTTCATTTCTCTGTTGTACACCTTTACTGACCTCTTGCTCAGCAAAGCAGTGTCTTCCCAGAAACGTTGTTAGTTTTATTCCTGGCCCATGGATAGTTTTTTTGCTTCATTCACCTTTGAAGCCCCCAGAAGATTCCTGAGTAGTGTCATTTTGACTTTTAAGACCATCCTATACACACTTCTCTATTATAAAATTTTCTTGATCCTAAAGGTAGCAAGCTTTGTACAATCCCTACCTCTATACTCCTAAAGATAGCAAGCTTTGTACAATCCCTACCTCTATAGCACATTTCGATACTAATCTCTTTACCTCTATGTTATAGTAGTAATAATAGTGAATAATGCTTATCCAGCTATTTAACTTAAGTGCTTCGAGCACTTAAGGGGTTTTAAAAAACCTCCTCCTCCTCACCAGCACCAAAAAGCAGTGTTTAGGATTTATAGGATTAACATCATTCATTGATATTTTTTCATGATTCATTTAATAATTTTTATTTATAATTTGGAAATTTGGTTGTTATTTTCCTTGTAGGAAGGGTCACAGTCATGAGGATTATGAAGACCATGATATATCGGAGTACAGGCCTCCTAGAAAGAAAAGATGACATTATTAATCTATGCATCAATTTTTAATTAGAGCTGTAATGTAAAGATGTAGTACTCGATTTTTCTGTATCTCTGGTAGTTTCTTCTGATTCCATAACCAAATGATA